>CAUYLG010066919.1:0-112103 GCA_963573385.1 Cacajao melanocephalus
GAGATAGCATGGGGAGAAATGCCAGATATAGGTGATGGGGAGGAAGGCAGCAAATCACACTGCCATGTGTGTACCTATGCAACAATCTTGCATGTTCTTCACATGTACCCCAAAACCTAAAATGCAATAAAAAAAAGAAAAGAAATCATATCTCTTTAGTCTGGAATCCTCAGTCTTTCTTTCTTGGTATCTTTCAAGAGGATAGACCTGATATTTGTGGACTAACTCTCAATCTGGGTTTTATCTTATGTTTTCTCATGATGCAGGTTATGTATTCTTGGAGGGCATAGCAATAAAATAATGTTACCCTCACTGTAACAACTCAGGAAGCATGGAAGTCAGTTTTCCCAACATTGGTGTTAACTTTGATCACATCATTGTGGAGTTTGCCACGTTTCTCCACTATAAAGTTACTATGCTTCCCTTTGTAATTAACTGGTAAATTGTAGGGAGAGGAATTGAGACTATGTAAAAATCTCCTCCTCCTCATATCACCCACTCATTTTAGCATCAAGTGATGATTTTCCAACTCCATCATTCCTCTTCTATGTTAGTTGGCATTCTCCCATAAGGAAGAGCTTTCCCTTCGCCCCCATTTATTGCACTTTCTTACTTTCTAGCATAACAAGATGTTCCAGTTCCATCTTGTACTTTTTGAGGCTTTATTTTAATATCACCACCACTCATGGATCACTGTCTGCCAGGGGTTGGTACAATGCACTTTACATACATCATTCCATTTAAGCCAATCAGCTCCAGGTAAATAGGATAGCAGACTATCAGAGAGATTGGGCAACTTGCCTAGGATCCTGCAGCCAGGATATACTGAAACCCAGAAACCCGGAGTTGAACCAAGTTAGCACTCGGTAAAACAGAGAAAGAAAAATGCATGTCCAGAGAAGAGTAGATTATTTGGCTTGGCTGGTGCACAGGTATCAGAGCACAGTAGTGGGAGACTGGGAGGGAAAGAAGCTGAGACTGGGGTCAGATTGTTTTGAGAGCCTTACTATGGACTTTAGAATACATTCTCTTCAAGTAAACAGAAGCCACTGAGAGATTTCAAGCAGTGGAGTGACCCAATTGTGGCTATGTCATAATATATGTATTACATTACATAATATTAATGTAAAAAACGGACTGGAAAGGATTGAAAGGGGTCAAAAAATGGACATCAGCACAATTTCTAACTTTCCGATATTAAAAATAATGCTGCTTCTCCTGAGAAAACAAAGAAGGCAACAAATGTGGCTAAACTGTGTACAGCAATGAAGTTGCATGGCTCCTACACATACCAGCTATGTAGCCTTTGGCACCTTTTTTTATTCCCTGAGCCTTAGATCCCAGATCTATAAAACAAAGATGATAATCTATTTCTTCAAGGGTTGCTTTCAAAGACTGAATAAAATAATATATAAAAAATGCCAAGAGTAGTGTCTGATACCAAATAAGTATTATAAAATCTAAATATTACAATAAAAATATTTGCTACCTTCATCTAAAATGCCTTTGTGATTGTGAGCACAGAAGTGTAAAATTTTCTGACCTACAGACAACCTTAGTTTGTACTGACATTGTCATTCTAATAACAATGAGAACAATGAAAACAACAAGAAAATAGTGCCACAAGAAACATTCTTATACATTTTTTATCTACTTGGGCAGGGATAAATTGGTAGGATGGATTCTTAAAATTAGATCGCTGAGGCTGCATGTGGTAGCTCACTCCTGTAGTCACAGCACTTTGGGAGACAAATGGGAGGATCACTTGAGCCCATGAGTTCGAGATCAGCCCGGGCAACATAGTGAGGCTCTGACTTCTGCAAAAAATAGAAAAAAACTAGCCAGGTGTGGTGGCATGTGCCTATAGTCCCAGCTACTTGGGAGGCTGAGGCAGGAGGATCCTTTGAGCCCAGGAAGTCGAGGCTGCAGTGAGCTGTGATGCCACTGCACTTCAGCCTGGGCAAGAGAGTGAGATCTCCAAAAAAAAAAAAAAAAAGGATTGGCAAGTCACAACAAATATACATATTACATTTTGATAACTGCTGCCAATTTTTGGTATGTACCTCCTCAAAAAGGCTGAAGCCATTTATATCACCCACCAAGAGTGAATAAGTACATCTTAAAAATTCTCATATCAAATATCTTTAATTTTTGCCAATCTGATATGCATTTGCAAGATATAGAGAATTTTAAGGTGCAGAAGAAAAGAGAAAGGAAGAAAACTTGAGAGCTTGCAGCAACTGGACCTAATCATCTCAGACAGAGAGGAAGATATAATGGGGTTGTGGGTTTGAGAAGTAATAAGAGGCTGGGAAAGTTCATACGCAGTTCACGAGAGAGGGGTAAAATGTTTGCTAACCTCTGTGAAGCTCTGCTGAGACTGACAGCATGAGTTTCAAGCCAGACCCAGGTGACGCATTCTGTTGACACATGAGGAAAGCTTAGCAATATAGTATTGGGAAGACAAGTTCAGAGAGTAATCCAAGTGACTGAAATGTCAGGTGAGGAAGAAGGTGAAGAGAGCAAGCGATGCCAGTGTGCCAGCCAAGGCAGATTCCAGGTTAGTAAGGGTACAGATGGAACCCAAAGTAAGTAGGAGAACAAGAAAGTCTCAAAAGAAGGTAGAGCTCAGAGGGGATTTAAAAAAAGGCTTGGTGAGTATAAGAAAGGAGAATGATGGAAGATTATGGCTAAAGACTTTGAGGTCTTAGAGGTGCAATTGGTTTGACTGATAAGGCCTAATGTGCAGTAATATTTGTAAATGCAGCAACAGAAGTGAAAGTGGTTTGTCATGGTATTGAACTTGTTATCAATACCAATACTAAAACTGTAGAAAGTGATGGCACGAAACTGGAGGAAAGGGAAACCAAGTCTGATGAATGCCACTGAAAACACAGGCACGGGTCCTGGGAGTCAGTCAGCTACAGAATTGAGGGAAGTGGCTTAGAAAAGCTCTTTCAAAAACAAGATGCTGTTGAGAAATGATTGTTTTAAATGATGTTTAACTATCATCATATTGTTGAGTACAGGAAAATGGCTGGCTGTGACAGGGGCTGCTAGAGAAGCAACATCTTCCAAAAACCAAAGGTTTTACTTTAGAGGAAAGAATAAATAAAGCATTTCAAGAGTTTGTGCACACAAAGTTACTCACAGAATACTAATCCTTTCTGTTAGTAGAGGAAGATGAAGAGGAGATGTTTGAGTAGGGGGAAGAACACAAAATTCCTAAGACATAAAAAAGCTTCTAAAATAGTAGGCACATACAAAATTAAGCTTTAGAGAGTACAGTGTACCAACAGTCATACCTCTTTATTTACATATTGTACATTTTATTCTAAAAGCTAATTTACATGTATTCTGCCAGAAAGTCAAGTTGGGATCTGGTACTAAAGAGGCAGACTAAAGCCCAAGGGCAATTTTCTCTCTGCCAGGCACAGGGTCTAGCACTATCAAATACAAGGCACTAATACTAGTTGCAAGGAATGAATAAACATCTAATATTGCAGTAACTAACTGCTTTAGCCACATGGGTATTGGGGTAGATTCTTTATCTCAAGTATCAGCACTGATACGGAAATAGAAAAGAAGGGGGAAAGGAAAAGGGAACAGGTAATAACAGTAAGAACATCTTTCTTGATGGGCATGTCTCAAGTTCCGATCTCTTCCAAGAGAAAAATTCAGAATAAGTCTTCACACTTATTCTGTTTACAACTGAAGAACAAAAGAGGACTATCAATAGTCCATCTTTATGACAATAATTAAAAATAAATAGGTAGGGCATAACTCTAATACATGTTCTCAGAAGCTGTCAGGCCCAATTCGTTAATGTGACTCTTCAAAAAAACATTTATCATCCCACTGAGATTGATTTACAGTCCCTACAATGGAATATCTTATATGATCTGTATGCCAATGACTTGTTTCTTCATTAAAAGACATTTCTTTGCCATGTATATGATTATATTTTAATTCTTTTGTATTTGTTAAATGATCTTCTTTATATGTAGGATGACTAATATTGTATAACTGCAAAAAATTAATATAAATAATTATAACTCCCAAATAAGACTGTCATGAGGATTAAATGAGCTGCTGAGGATTATGGGCCAAGCATACAGTAGGCATTTATTAAATAACTAATAGCTCCTATTATTATTTACGGTATCAATTCCAGTTTATAGACGAAAAACACTGTCAAGCTTAATTATAATGACAAATATAAAAATAAAATTTATTGTACCCTTCTGAACACTTAACATATATTTCCATAAAGTACTACCAGGATCTAATTACTTGTCAGTATTAAGCCTAAGAGAGACTTTCTTATATAATTGATATTTCAGTGCGATCCTAAGTTTTAAAATTGCAGAGATATCTGGTTTTTATTCAAGTGCAATTAACTTGCTTTTAAAGATTTTTATGTTCTGGTATTTGGAATGCCAGATGAAGCACTCTGATACTGTGTCTCTAAGAAGCATAAAAATAACACAGAAATCACACAAATAATGTGAAAATTCAAAAACATAAAATTTCTCCCATTTTAAAACACACTACCATCCTCCCTAAATCCCACGTGTCCCATCTTGTCTTTCTTCTTTCTTTTACTGCCAAACTTCTTTAAAGCGTGGTCTACATGGCTGATGCTCCTTACCCACTGTTTCCTTCATATTGCTGCTATAACAAGTTACCACAGACTTAGTGGCATAAACAACAGGTATTTATTATTTTATAATTAGATACATTAGAAGTCTGACATGGACATCACTGGGCTAAAATCAAGGTGTCAGCAGGACTGCAGTTCTTCTGGGGCTCCAGGGAAAAATCTGTTTCCTGACCTTTTCTAGCTTCTAGATACAGGCCGCCCACATTCCTTGGCTTCTGGCCCCTTCCCTCATCCTAAAAGCCAGCTATGGCAGCTGAGTCACTTCTCATATTGCATCACCTGATCTTCTCTGTAGTCACATCTCCCTCTCACCCTCCTCTGTCCTCCCTCCTTCCCTCTTCCTATTGTGTAAGGACCCTTGTGGTTACACTGGCCCCTCCCAGATAATTCAGAATAATCTCCCAATTTTAAAGTCAGCTGATCAGTGATTTTAATTTCATCTGTAATCTTAATTCTTTTTTACCATGTAGCTCAACATATTGACAGGTCCTAGGGTATTAGAATATGGGCATCTATGGGAGGCCATTATTCTGTCTACCACAGCCTCTATTCATTCCTTAACATACTATAGTACAACTTCCACCTCCATAATAACACCATAACCTAAAAAATATCTTGTAACTAGAGTCAATGAATCCTTTTCAGTCCTCATATTACTTAACATTTTGCCCTTTGCAAACTAAGGAAAAGAATATTTCAAGGGCAGCAAAGTGGCACAAGAACTGCCTCTATGGATCAGCCCAAATTGAGCCCCTCAAAAATAGCTGTGTTAACCCACTGAATTTTAGGATAGTTATGTAGAAAAAGACAACTGATATATTGGTAACTTGTAGATCATGCTTGTAACTTAGTGATTTGTTCGGCTCACAGAGTTAATAATCAAAACAATATTTTACTTTACTAGAACGATAGCGCTTTACACATCTGTCATATTAGGAAAACAATTTATATTTCATTTCAATGACATATAATTTATGCAGATATTTAACAGAAGCAAGTAGATTTCACTTTGTTATTAGGAAATAATAACACTTCCTTCTTGGATTCAGAATAGCAAGCCATATGTGTGTATGCACATTTGTATGTATATGGAAAGGTAGGTAGAGAATGGAGGAGAGAAAAAATAGCCTTTAAACCAGTAAATTTGTTTCTTAAAACAGTAAATTAATCCTGAGAATTGAACTGAAGATCTCTACAAAATTTCCAAGCTTCTTAAGCAACGCATATCATTCTGACAATTAATATCTTACGGTTAATGTTAGGGTAAAACAGCACCTGCTCTCAATCAAAATTCTAACTTTCTAAGCACATACTGTTGCAGTTTCAAGCTGTTCATCTTTGCACATCTGATTTGACTTAATGTTGAACACAGAAATCTCTCCATTGTTCCACAGTTCATACACTTTTATTAGCAGATGGAGAAAGTGAAATTCACAGAGACACTGGGTTATATAAGCTTTAAAGTATTACTAAAAACTAGAGCCTAAATAGCCCATTTTCCATTGAAGATGCAAAAGGATAACCACAGAAAGGGCTAGCAAGCTTATTTTAAGGCTATGTCTTGTTCATGCAATTGCATGGAAGTCAGCTTGTAGGAGGGGAAGTCGCAGAGTTAACAGAAATCCCACATCTCCTGCTTTCAAGGAAAGATTCCGTTCTGCTTTCACTCTCCAAACACCCAAACGCCTACTTATTTCCAGTAATACTCCAGCTGACCTCTAGACATAAAAGTTTTCTATTTCAAATTCTCCTTGTTAGAATTTATCTCCCTCATACTTCTTCTTATGGTGGCACCTTCCAAAGAGCTGTTATTAATTTCCACATGCCCCCTATGATTCAGACCATTTCTCTCTCTCTCTCTCTCCTTGCACTGTTACTTGGTCTTCTTTTTTTTTTCCTACAATTTTCCTCTTCCTTCAGATATCCTTCATTTCCATGAACTCCCATACCTCTACTCTCATTTCTACCTACTTTTTCCTTCTCTGAACCACCTAAATCTCTCTTGATAGCTCCCTTTTCTTATCTTCTATCTAAAATATAGCCTTAACGTGACATGCCACACAAATCTGAAAGTCATTTCTTTTTAATGTCATGCCAAAGCCATGTCAGTTAATTTTTCATTTGGTTTTAGCTCGACATTCTAATAGTAAACTCTATAAATGCATTCCCCAGCTTATCAATATCATTACAAAGTTCTGACTAAGAATATCTATCAATCTTGTGAATTAGTCATATTTACTTCAAAGCAAGGAAATGCTTTCAGTTACTGTTTTGTCACACTAGTGACTGTGATATATCATGAACCATTCTGTTACCATCTCAGCAAGCATCCTCAACCTTGCAATTATTGAGATGAAACCAATACTCAAAAGTGAAACTAATTTTTAAGTACCTTTTAACTCCACCGAAAGGATGACTCATAATCAAAGAACTGTCTACAAGGCTGGGATGGCATTCATTACTGGAAATGATCCTTGGCATCACCTTTACAAATACTTTTGTTATTTGCTTCTTTAATGTTTTGTGAATTCTACTGATTAATGTGACAGTTTATTACAGTCATAGATCAGCCAGTGTTTTAACAAAATCATCACTAACAGAAACCAGAGAATATCAAAAGAAAAATTATTTTTTACAGATTATTTTCCACACAGAATTCCCTCCCAGTGTTATTTGAAATAAATACGAGTTTTAAGAGAGAGAGAATAGATAAAGATATTTTTATATCTCTTGTTTTAACCATGCATAAGTACATAAAAAGTTATAAAAGGAGATGTGGTCTCCACGTTACAAGATTTAGGAAAAGTAAAAGAAATATAAAGGGAAAAACCCATCAAATCCAATGATGTCATTAGATATCAGAGCCTAAAAAGTTATTAATGCTATAGAATTTAAAAAATAATAATCAGAAATGTGACTTACAATCAATGACTTTAAAGCAGCTGTCAACAAATTATAGCCCAGAGGCCAAATCTCGTCCATCACCATTTTTGTAAGTAAAATTTTATTGGAACTTGGTCAGGTGCGGTGGCTCACGCCTGTAATCCCAACTTTGGGAGGCTGAGGCAAGCAGATCACTGACGTCAGGAGTTCAAGACTCACCTGGCCAACAGAGTGAAACGTTGTCTCTATCAAAAATACAAAAATTAGCCAGGTGTGGTGGCACAGGCCTGTAATCCCAGTTGTCTGGGAGAACTGCTTGAACCGGAAGGCAGAGGTTGCTGTGAGCAGAGATCATGCTACTGTACTCCAGCCTGGATGACATCAAACTCTGTCTCCAAAAAAAAATTCATTGGAACCCTGCCATGCCTATTTGTTTACTACTGCCTATGGTTAAAGAGACCTTAAGGCTTGCAAAGCCTAAAATATTTACCATCTAGCCCTTCATTGGTCAAAGTGCTGGTGCCTGATTTAGAGGATAGCAGATACAATATAAATGAATAGAAGGCAATTACCAGAAAATACAGCGTATTGTAGGAAACGATCACACATACTCAGTTCAAGTAGAAATGCTAGTCTATTCCGTTATCTGGCTACTAAAAGCAAAATGTCACAGGTAAGCAACTGGCAAGATAATACTAACATTGTAATAATCTTATCATTTGGAGAAGTCTGTGCAAACAAGGCAATTTTATCCCAATGGAACAAGCCCCATCAAGAAGTCTACAGTGAGCCATGAATAGTAGGAGCATGATAGCAGCCTAGACATGAATCTCACATCTGCTCCTAAAAGATCTTTACAAGCAGCCAGAAAAGCTGTAAACCTCCATGACCTATTCCTTCAACAAAACTGAGAGAAAGAAAACCCACATACACCAAACAACATGCTGCAGGGCAGGCTAAGAAGGAACAGGGCAAGACATGAGCAATGTGGGAAGGCAGGAAAATACAGTAAGATACCAAGATATAAAACTAATATATAAAAGAAATAGCTTTCAGCTAGACGGTATGGTGGAAGAGAAGACCCCATTTACAAAAGCAACAGATGACAGAATATCTAAGATTCACTTAAAAATGTGGGTAGGAAGTAAATGCTAAAACACACCTGTGGGTCTTAGAAGGATTCCAACGTGAGAAGACATACCATGTCTTGAATAGGAATAACCAATATCATAAAGATGTCAAGTATCCCTAAATTAGTTTTTTAATTTTACAGCAATTCCAATGAAAATACCTTAAGTTTTTTCCCCCAAAACTAGACAATGTGATTCTAAAGTTCATGCTGAAAAATAAACCAATAGAAAGAGCCCTCCGAGAAGCTCTGAAAAATAAAGACAATGAAAGATCGGGGCAGAGGGCAACTAATCTTACCAAGAATTAAAATATATTGCAAAACTTTGATGAATTAAAACAGTATTGTACTGGCACATGACTTAAACCAAACAGAAAAAAATCAAATAATCCCAAACATATGAGAATTTCATAGAGGAAAAAGGAAGCACCTCAAGTCTATGAAAACGTGGACTTGTTACTAAACAGTGTTGGGAAAATTAGCTATTTGAAAAAGATTAAGTTGGATCCTTATTTCATGTCATACTCCACATGGATCAAAGCTCTCTATGCAAAAAATAAATCATGCAAGTACTGGAAGAAGACATCAGAGAATTCCTTTACCAACTCAGTAGAGGAGTAGAGGTCTTTTGGCTATGACTCAAAATCACAAGCCATAAAAACAATTTTAAAAATAAATTCTACTATACATAAAATTTTGCATGGTAAAAGCATCATAACCAAACTCCAAAAAATAAAAATAAAAATCTGTGGGAAACAGGGGAAAGTACTAACAATGCATACCAGAAATTATTAATTACTTTATGAGCTCCTAGAAATTGAGGGAAAAAAGGAGGCAAAGGGTACAAATAGGTAATTCTCAGAAAAAATACATATGGCTTTTTAAGCATGTGAAAAGATGTTTGCCCTCACTCAGAAAAGAAAAAAAGAAAATTAACTCTACAATGAGACACTCACCTATGAGACAAGCAAACACTCAGAAGTTTGAGAATACATTCTGTGGAGAAACAGGCACTCTCATACAATGCTGATGGGAATGTAAAATGGTAAAACTTCTATGGAAGCATATCTGGCAAAATCAGAGATGGCAAAAATTTTGGGTTGGGTGTGGTGGCTCATGCCTGTCATCCCAACACTTTTGGAGGCCGAGGTGGATGGATCACTTGAGGTCAGGAGTGAGCCTCCTGTTGGAGACCATTCTAGCCAACATGGTGAAACTCCCTCTCTACTAAAAAAATTAGCCGGGCGTGGTGGTGTGTACCTGTAGTCCCAGCTACTTGGGAGGCTGAGGCAGGACAACCACTTGAACCCAGGAAGCAGAGGTTACAGTGAGCCGAGATCATGCCACTGCACTCCAGCCTGGGCGACAGAGCAAGACTTCATCTCCCCCCACCAAAAAAAAAAAAAAAAAGACAGAGACAGCAAAAACATAGACCCAGCATCTCCCTTCATCACACCTACAGGTTTTTTTTCCCACACAAGTAGAAAATGACATACATATGTGCAAGTTATACCCTGAAGCACCCTCCTAAGAAAAGATTAGAAACAATAACCCAAAGATCCCTTCACAGGGAACCAATTAAGTACACAATGGAATGGAATGAAATGAAGAACTATGCAGGAATAAAAAAAGAAAAAGGAAGATCTTTATGAATTACATGGTGTTCATATGCTATGTCATATTACAACCACGTTATACTATGTTAAAACTACAGTGTCAGACCAAGGGCAGTGGCTCACGCCTGTAATCCCAGCACTTTGGGAGGCCAAGGCCGGTGGATCACTTGAGGTCAGAAGTCCAAGACCAGCCTGGCCAATATGGTGCCACCCCAGTCTCTACTAAAAATACAAAAATTAGCCAGGTATGGTGACGGGCACCTGTAATCCCAGCTACTTGGGAGGCTGAGGCATGAGAATCACTTGAACTCAGGAGGTGGAGGTTACAGTAAGCCAAGATTGCACCACTGCACTCCAGCGAGGGTGACAGAGCGAGACTCCGTCTCAAAAAAAAAGAAACCGTACTATCCAAATGCCACAGAGAATATTTTCACTTCTAGGAGATAAAGTAAAACCTTATGATAAGGAATCAGGCTGTCACTATATAATCTAATCTTAGAATCACTAATTGGGAACAATTGGATAATAGGTTTCTCCTAATGTGATATAACATGAAATATACAACATCATTTATGGTGCATTCAGCTCAAAAATGTTTAAGTTCAGTCTACTGAGCCTTTAGATCTAGCTTCCCAGTTACTACTAAAATTCAGCAGAGGCAAAAATAAGTTAAAAGATACTACAAAGACACAACCAAGTGAGTGTTCTTAGACTGGACAAACAGCTATAAAGCATAATTATGTTACAACCAGTGAAATATAAATATGGACGCGTGTGACAGATGGCCATGAATTCTTTCTAGTTCCCTTCTTCAAGATGTGAAGTCTATTTCCCCATCACTTGAATCTAGGCTGGTGTAGTGTCGAGAGTGAGGCTAAGTGAGTTCCAGTGTCTAGCCTCAGGAGGCCCAGCAGCCTCCACTTTTGCCCTCTTGGCATTAGTGCTAGCTGCCCTGATACTAACCGTGCTATGAAAAAGCTGATCAACTATACTGGAGGATGAGAGGCCATATGGAGGAGAAAAGAGATGGCCCGGCCAACATCTAGCACCAATTACCAGATATGAGAATGAAACCATCTTAGACCTTACAGCCCAGCCAACTTTCCATCTGAACACCAGGTGAGTGAGCCTAGGCTAACCCATCAGAGAACTGCTCTGATCAGCCAACTCACAGGATCATGAGAAAATAAATCATTGTTTAAGTTATGAAATTTTAGATGGTTTTTTATACAGCAATAAATAACTTCTAAAACGGGGTTTTAAATAAAAATTTATTAGCTGGGAAAAGTAGGCATCATTAACTGAAAGATCTGCTTATAAATCATATATACAACAAACTCATTTTGATAAAACACACACACAGACATACAGACAAAAAGACCTAGAAGAACATATACTGATAACAGAGGGGTTTATAATAAGGTACACTCTGGATAGTAAAAATTTGTTTTTATTTTCTTATTTTTGCTGTCCTGTATCTTCTGTATGCATATATAATGCCTTTGCAGTAATAAAACTTTAAAAATACACATATATATTTTTAAAAGGTTTATAGTATTTACTTAGTCATGTGACAAATTGTCAGCAAGGTTCCTGAAGAGCTAGACTTGTAAGTTCCTGCTAATATCTCACAAAAAGCTGGATAAAGTCAGTCAATCAATAAATCTTTTGGGACTGTTATAGGCTGAACTGTATCTTCCCAAAACTCATTATGTTGAATTCCTAGCTTCTAGTACCTCAGAATGTCACTGTAAATGGAGTTAAAATGAGACCCTTAGGGTGGATCCCAAAGCAATCTGACTGGTAGCCCTATAGGAAGAAGAAATTTGGGCACAAAAAGAGATAGCAGGGGCACACACGCATAGGGGACAACATGTGAAGAGGCAATAAGAGGGTGACCATCTACAAGCCAAGGAGAGAGGCCACACAAGAAACCAACCCTAGTGTCACACTGATCTTGGACTTCCAGCCTCCAGTACTGTGAGAAAATAAATTTCTGTAGTTTAGGCCACCCAGTCCTAGCAAACTAATACAGGGACCAAGTGTATAGCATGATATTTGGGAAACTGACCTAGTGCGCATTAGAGCACTGCAAACAAATAATTGAACCATAAAAATAGTTTATATTTCTCTTCTAAATTCCTGGAAAGTTTTCATCTTTAAAAGTCAAGTAACTGCTGTAAACAGGCACAAAGAATAAATAAATTAATGTGACCAGAAGATAAAAGAGCATGCTTTCTAAATGCAATGCCTCACTCATTGTGGAAAGAGTATGTTGTCTAGTTCACATTCCACTCCTGAGTTAGTATAAGAAATGGGTTTTCTCATTTTGCTTTGGATTTGTTTATTTAGGGCCAATGACAAAGAGCAAAAGTAATGGCGGGCCAACAACGAAAAAGCAACATGATTAAGGACTATTGTTTTCTAGCCAAATACAAAACATTTCACTCATATCTACTCCTAAATTTAAAATGTTTTATAAAAATTACAATATTTAAACAATTTTTAAAAACATATTGAGTATAGTTAAGAGAACAGAAAAAAAGAAGAGAGGAGGCAGAAAGGGTGGGGGGCAGGCTAGAACATAATAATGCAGAGTCCAGGAACCTGTTTTCTTAACAGCTTCTGACTCAGACAACCTTAGACACATGATTTAACTTTTATGAGTTTACTGTCAAGGAAGAAACTTGAACAAGATAATCATTTCTCAAACAGTCCTCATGGACTTCCTAAGGCTTTCCTGTAAATTATTCTAGGGTAAAGAACAGAAATAAACTGGTAGGGCTTGGTACCCTTAGGCCAGATACAAGCAGAGCTACTCCTTTCCATTTGTTTTCCATTTGAATTTGTGTATGTTCATCTGACGGAAGGGTAGTGCACTAAAAATACTTGAAACTGTTGTATCAGAATGCTCTGTCACCTCCAACAGTCTTACTGTTCATGTGGATAGATACTAAAGACATACATATGAAAAAATCAACAACACAGCAGATACACACAGGAGGCAGAATGAAGGGCCAAATGGTATTGACTCACTGGAACAACAGGCAAATGATAACGTTAATGGGGACTCTAAGAGGACAGAAGAGAGTGTGCTCTGCATGAATAAAGATTTAGAATTGTTAACTGAAGGTAAGCACTGCAAAATGAGCATGAAGTGAAACATCATGGCTCAAAAGGTGAATGCAATCTTAGGTATCATTAATAAAAATATAGTTTCTAAAATAAAAGCATTCAACAAAATGGCCAAATATATATTAAAAACTGGTTTATATTACCAATAATCAAAGAATACAGGCAGCAATTTATGGAAACAGAAGACAGACATTGGAATGAGCCAGACTTGAGCCCCAATCTTCAAGCATACTTCAATCCTATGTAACGTCAGGACTGCAGCTTCCAGAATGTTGACATCATTAATGAGGGGATCCTGCAGTGTCTGAGGGTCAGTGACATTATGGAATACACCTACTGAAACAGCTGGCATATTGTTAGGCACTCAAGAAATAGCTAATGCTTGCAGGGCACTACGTGAAATTCTAGCTCATCTAATCCTTACCATAATGCTAGGAGAGAATTATAACACATATATGCAAATTAACACAAGCATGGGACCAAAATGGTAACAGACGAAATCTTCAATGATGGTAGAATACTAGAAGCACTGCCATTTCTCTAGTGGGAAGAGAAAATGGTGCAACTTTTCTGCAAAGCAATCTGACAATGTGTTACTGAGGACTTTTCCAAAGATCATGTATCAGGTCCAACTCTATTCAAGAAAGGAATGGATTCAGAAAGTACCTAGGGTGGAAATGGGAGTGTAAATGGCTGACTGATTAGTGGCTAACCAAGCTTTTCACCAGGAATGCAAAGCATCTCTAGGAACAGAAGTCTTTTCTTTCTTTTTTATTTTTCCCTATTACTGGTTTCCATGAATGTCCCATTGTCAGCCTAAACCTGTTCATTCTGAGAACTCCTAAAGCAGAAATTGGCCCACTTCACCAATCAGTTCTTCATATTTGAATGGAAGCATACTGCCCAGGGAGGCAGATACCCCTAACAATTCAACTGTTTCTTAAGATTAATAAAGGAAGGGCTGGGAGTGGCAGGTCACACCTGTAATCCCAGCACTTTGGGAAGCCAAAGCAGGCGGATCACTTGAGGTCAGGAGTTCGAGATCAGCGTGGCCAATGTAGTGAAACTCCATCTCTACTTAAAATGCAAAAATTAGCTGGCATGGTGGTGCATGACTATAGTCCCAGCTACTCGGGAGGCTGAGGCAGGAGAATCACTTGAAGCTGGGAGGCAGAGGTTGCAGTGAGCTGAGACTGAGCCATTGCACTCCAGTCTGGGTGACAGAGCTAGACTCTGTCTCAAAAAAAAAAAAAAAATGGGGGGAGGGGCGTTAATAAAAAGGTGTGGAATAGAAGTAAGTAAATTCTTTCATAATGGGAGGTCTCAAATCCAGCAATGCATGATATTCTAGGAGATGCTGCCACAAAGAATAAGCAGCAAAATAGTTCACTTCTTCTAAGTCCAGAGTATTCTTGCCTTTTGAGTACATTATAACTTTAAGACCCAAGGAGAAAGGTTTTCATAAAAAGTCTGATAACAACTGACACTTACCTAAAATGAGATGAAGTTTGGTTTCTGTCTGGAAAGCGTAATGTAATGTCACCAAAAATGGTGATTGCCTAATGTGCTCCAGGACTTGCCGTTCTGTCCTTGTATGCTCTGTGGTTTTGGCCTTTTGAACTATTGTTGCCTTTTTCAAAACTTTCATGGCATACAGCTTTCCAGTATCATGTCCACTTATTTTACGAACTAGAAATACTTTTCCATAAGCTGAAAACGAAAAGAAAAAATAAGAAGAATTAAAATGTTACACAAGAAAAATGATAATTTAGTGGAAATAAATTTCTTTAACACACAGAAAATACACTCTTTAAAGAAAAAAGTATCTTTGGTACCAGTTTAAATAGTTTTTTAATAGATTTCTTCAATTTTATACCAAATATATTTCTAGGTCTAACCCTCAATGTTTACATATCTAGCCACTGCTGACAAAATTATGCTTTTACTCTTTTACTGTTATTCTCTCCTCAATATTTTTAGCTGTAGGAAACTAGCTGTTATTATGGTCAACTAACCACAATCCAATTCTGGAACAACCAGGATATTTTAGACATCAGATAAAACTTCTAGGTGTATGTGTGTGTGTATATATATATATATATATATATATATATATATATATATATATATACTACTGATGTAGACAAATGAAAGCAGTTCTCAATAAGAATTTCATATATATATAAATCAAATGCCTCAATTATTCCTCTATAGCTATAAAAAAAAGCCTAAAGCAACATAAGCCGACATTATATGAACAAAAGAGATCTTGAGACTTAAAACATAAAAAGATCCTAAATTGCATATAATACAGACAGAAGCCCTTTCGTATCTCTGGACAGTAATTTACAGCTTACTGGGTCAACGTTGCCACACTTTTCATAAGAAGGACTCTGTTGGGCATGATCCTATGTGTGGTGCCCCTCCTCCAGGTAGAGGAATTGGGGCCATGTGGGCACTGTGCCTCGTGGACAGAGCACATTCTCTGCATTTATTTTCTTAGAAAAGTGGGCTAGGGCAGGAAGAAGTGGAAGGAAGAGGAAGGAAGAAGGAAAGGCAAAAAATCCAAAAACATTTTGGGAATGAAAAGGTGAGTCCCTCATTTCATTCCTACAAGGTATCAAATCTCTATAGCTAATCTCTTTAAAAAGACAAATGCTTTCTGGGATGTTTAAGTCCAGTCTCCTTGTTAAACGTCTTAATCAGACCATTATTGAGTCAGTTGGGTTTTGGCCCAGATCAATGTTCACACTCTGCGGTATTTACCACCTAATTCTATTGTAATCCACCCACTAGAAGAAGGCAGCTTTAAGGGAAGGGCTCTTGTACTCTCTATGTTATTTAGTTCAGTACTTCGACTGGATTAGTACCAACACATGATGTGCAAGGGATCGGTGAAAGACTAATAATCCTTAGAAAGAGTGCCAATGCTTATTAAGGACTTGCCTATGCCAGGCTCTGCACTAAACATATTGATTCACTTAATCCTCACAACAGCTACTTCACCCATGAGGAAATGTGTTCAGAATAGTTACAGAACTGGCCCTAAGACTGGGGCAAGAAGCAGTAGAACTGATTCAAATGCAAAGAGTGTGACTCCAGGGACCATATTCTGAACCATAATGAACAAAAAAGTGATACCTCACAAGTGCTAGTAATCAGACATTCTGGATCTTAATACAGCCAGTACTGACTGTAAACATAGTAAGCACATTCCAGGGCACAGAAAAAGTTCACAAAGGTTTGTGTATTATCTCACAGTAAATACAATAATTATAGGTTGAGACCTTAGTAAGGCAGAAGTGAACCGAAAGGATGAAATGATAACTTTCGGAACCTAACAAATTAGAATATAAAAATGAAAAAATATTTATCTGTTCAGAAGCAACAAAATGAAGCTAGAAAATACTATGCACTAAGCCTTCCAACAAGGTAAGCCCCTATATAAACTCAGGAGAAAGTAAAGTCTACAAGCAGCCCTGAAACTTCTGTGTTCCTTACATACACATGGCACCCGCTCTAAATTCTTGTTCTCCCAGATGTGCCTATCTCCAGAGCACTATCATGTTTAGAAATTAGGGAATCCACCTATGCTTTCAAAACAGGAATTTTTTCCACAACATCACCAAAACATGGCTGTTCAGCTTCTTCCTAGTACATCTGCCCTCAACATAGGTGTTGACCACGTATGCGACAGACAGACTGCTGGGTGTTCATACCTAACATCTGAGTACTCAGCAGGCATTTATGATATGTAACAACTCATTCAATTCTTATAGCATTCCTATAAGGAAGTGAGAACTATTATCTCCATTTTATGGATGAAGAAACCGAAGTATAGAAGAGTTGGGTCACCTGCCCAAGATCATACTTGCCATTTAGTCTAACTCCTGGGCCCACAGTCTTACCTGTGGTCCAGCTGCTTCACTTAAGTGAATGACCTCATAGGCAAATAAATAGGGAACCAGACATTAAATAGAAGTCACCATACAGGTTAGGTGTTTTCACAGTGGAAAGGACCCAGTGCTTCTACTTCCAAGAGGAGGAAGTTTTGCAAAGCAGCCCATTTTATTGATGGGAGGCTCTAAATGCTAGAAAATCTTCCTTATATTGACTGGAAGCAGGTCTTTTTATAATTTTCACCTGTCCCTCTATACCCTCTGGACTTAAAAAAGAGTATCACTCTTCTATAAGATAATCTTTCAAATATTTAAAAGCACTATCATGCCATCTCCTTACTCTTACTTCCTTAAACCAACCTCAAAGTAAGATGACTCTGAGACCTCTCACCACCAGGAGGTTCCCTTGATATGTTCTGTGAGGTTTAAATATTTCTTTGATTTCTTTCTGTTACTTTAAAAAATATTGTATTTCATTCCAAATATGCATGAGGTAGCGCATAGGATGTTAATATACACCATCAAATAATGTAAAATCATCCTGATTGCCATGTTACGCTCTATATGGTCAAATAATATGCAATCATCCTCCTTGCCAGGTGATAACATCCAGAAGTTTCCCAATAATATGAATTAAAGACCACATACTCTGCCAATGCAATCGTGTCCAACTATCAATGTCAGAGAAAAACTATAATGAAGCTCACAAATCTTTTGCTTTTACTTTTACAGTTTGCCATGATCAACATTTAAGCTACATCACATGGTAAGTGCCAGTGGATGCTTATTATCAACAACATTCAAGGAATGCCTTACAACATTCCAAACAATAAGTATTTCAGACAACAATCTTACTTCTAAGAAGGCTGTATAACTAAAACACAGTTGCTTCCAAACACTTTCTGAAGCACCCATAAGGCTGTTTATCACATTGCCAAAGGGGAAGAAAACACATTCCCTACTAGAGAGATCCTGAAGAAGCCACCTTACCTGGTTAAGCTGGATTATGGCTCGGAGCAGAGAAAGAAAGTGAAGTAGTCCTTCTGTTGAAAATGCTATCTATTCCAGAATCATCTTTATGTTCTCCAACATTTCAAGAGTGGCCACTGAAGCTGGAATTGATGGCAATATTCTTTTCTTTTAGTTTGCAACTAGATGAATGACTGCCTGCAAGTACAGCCTCCTTTCATTAACTATGTGTGCCCTAACATTATTAGAGTAATCCTATTTTTAAAGTATCTTTAAAAAACTGCAAAGACTACCAATAGTGAAAATTCCTTTGGCCAAAAAAAGATAAACAAAACAGGTGGTGGGTTCAGTGGCTCATGCCTATAATGCCAATACTTTAGGGGGCTAAGGAGAAGGATCACTTCAGGCTAGAAGTTCAAGACAGCAGCAAGCCATGATTGCACCACTGCACTACAGCCTGTGTGACAGAACACGATCCTGTCTCCAAAGGAAAAAAAAAAGATAAACAGTACTTCCTGCTTGGATGGAGCTAAAATTACCTTCATGCCTTAGTAGGTATGACTCTCTAATTTCTACATCAACATGCAATGGCACCAAATGCTCAACCAGCAACCCTCATGTTTCTACCACTGTTAATCTGATCAACTACATCAGAGCCAAAGTCTTTTCAAGATACTCTGCTAAGAAATATGAGCAAGGTATGGGCACAGTGGCTCATATCGATAATGCCAGAACTTTGAGAAGCAGAGGCAGGCAAATCGCTTGAGCCCAGGAGTTGAAATGAACCTGGGCAACACAGGAAGACCCCGTCTCTACAAAGAATACAAAAATTACGTGGGTGTGGTGGTGCGTCCCTGTGGTCCCAGCTACTTGGGAGGCTGAAATGGGAGAATCACTTGAACCCAGAGGTAGAAGTTGGAGAGAGCCGAGATCATGTCACTGCACTCCCGCCGGCCCAACCTACCACCCCCCTGCCCCCGAAACTGGCACGGGGGGGGGGGGTGGGGCGGGGGCGGGGAAAAGGAAGCAAGAAAGCAAGCCAGTCGCGGTGGCTCTTGCCTGTAATCCCAGCACTTTGGGAGACCGAGGTGAGTGGATCATGAGGTCTGGAGATACAGACCATCTTGGCTAACAGCCTGGTTTGCCAGGCTGGTCTCGAACTTCTGACCTCAGGTGATTCACCCGCCTCGGCTTCCCAAAGTGCTGGGATTACAGGCGTGAGCCACCACAATCAGCCTGAGATCATGAAGTTCACTGGTTTTCCAGAGCACTAGGCCTACAGCATTTGACTGAACTCAAGGTAGAGGTTCTACTTATTTTGAGATTGAGGGAAAGTACATTCTTAGAACAAATGAAGGAAATATTATTTACTGATTTAGCTTGGCTGATATTTCAGACCACATGAATAAGATAAATCTTTCAATTCATGGCCCTACAGGCACCATTTTGAATGCTGCTGAAAACCTATGTGCTCTTTTAGCTAAGCAGCCATTTCAGAAGAGAAAACTGGATCAACTATGTAAATTTTTCCAAAGCTGGAGATAGATTTCTATAGATTGGAGGAACACTGAAGATATCTTATGAAGGTTACTTCTGTTTAAACTGAAATGTAGATTTATAATTCTATTCTAACTGATGTAGACAACAAAACATTGACCATCTTTGTTGATAATGATTTCAATGGCTTGATGACAAAGGAAATCATGTAAACTGAACCAAAGGAAGTGTCAGAAAAATTTCTGGTTCCTTGGAGTAGGTTTCTCTCCAGCTTGCTTTTCCAAATGTGAGGCTCTTATTCCATTAGCCACAATTACATTGTGAACCAGGTTTTAAGCACTTGTTGCTATAATAAAGAAAAGTTAAAAATGAGTGACACTTTGTTTTTGTTTTTGAGACAGAGTCTTGCTCTGTCGCCCAGGCTGGAGTGCAGTGGTGCAATCTCGGCTCACTGCAATCTCCACCTCCTGGGTTCAGGAGATTCTTCTGCCTCAGCCTCCCAAGTAGCTGGGACTACAGGCGCATACCACCACGCCCAGCTAAATTTTGTATTTTTAGTAGAGACAGGGTTTCACTATATTGGCCAGGGTGATTTCGAACTCCTGACTTCGTGATCCACCTGCCTCAGCCTCCCAAAGTGGTGGGATTACAGGCATGAGCCACTGTGTCTGGTCCAAAAATGACTGACAGTTTTAAAATAAGAAGACATTCATCCTGCCATGTCAGAAACCACTGCACAATTCCAACTTATTTTTTAAGCCAAACAAAAGCAATCTTCTTGCTGAAATTTACTTTGAGCATAATTAAACTTATCTTTTCACTTTGTGAAATCTGAATTTATTAAAAATGTTCATAAGTAGCCTTTAATCTTTACATTAAGATAGTATGAGGTTAATTTGTTAAAAATATTTTTAATTTGTGAAAACAATCAATTTAAAATATAACATAATTAAATGCATGTAAAATTTTGTGCATGTACACATTTACATGCATTATTCTGGAGGAAGCAACCACGAGTCATGAATGGTTAAGGGCCATTGTTCAGAGGCCTCTGGTTTATGTCCTTCCTTATAGTTCTCAACTTGGACATGCTGTTCTCACTAGGACCTGAATGGCTCAACTAAGGTGAGACCAATGTTTTCTTTCACTCAAACTTTTGTTAATGCAGATGAAAATTATATACCCTGAATAGACTGTTTACTAGCCATGCTGCACTTTGGGTTCCTAACTTATTAACTATTGAACTTGAACTACCACTTAAAAAAATACAGCAGAAACAGTCTTCTGTGGCTTCTACTTAGCAGCTCCTAAGACTAATTTAGTCTTATACTCCCCTTTCCCTCTGAAGACACCCACTGCACACTGACAATCTATGACTAGTTCCATGCCAGTGACATGCCAGTGACAGTTCCATGCAGTTCCATGCCAGTGATACTTGTTGCTTTCCCTGCTTCTACTTGTTGTATCTGTTATTCTTATTATGTAATTTCATTAAATATTACATAAACCACCGAAATGTGTATGCAAAAGAGAAAAATGAGGATGAATGCTTTGAAAGCACTAGATAAAAGCAAAACACTTTAAAAAAAGGAACTGCTGAAAAATTAGGTGTGAGTGAAACAACTATAAAAGGGTGGGAGAAACTGAAAATCTAAAAGGATTTTGTACTCAGACTACTTTAAATGTGTCTAGTTCTCACTCTAAAGAATCTGAAACTTATTTTTAGATAATGCATTCAACTGTGGTTTATGCAAAATAAACCACTGTTTATGAACCTATACTCACAGTCCAGTGCTTGCATCCAAAGATTCACAAGTATACTTACACACTTTAAGTAAAAAATATATAATGATTTTTAAATGATTCCCACTTGAACCAACTTTTTAAAATTACCTACACATACCAACTGTATCATATGAGAGAGTTTCTACTAACTGAAGAAACATATTAATCACCGGTAAAATTCATCTTTCTAGATTATTGGATTCTTGTGAAATGGTGACTTGGTCATCAACCACACTAGCTGGGCCTCAGGTATGCTTATTTCAATCTAGTAAACGTGATTACCAGAGCATCTTACTAAAAAAGAAATATGGTAAAAGAAGAATCAAATAAGATTAAGGGGCATATTCATAAATAATTCTCTCTTTATATCTCAAAAAACAAGTTGTTTGCCTAACTAAATAGTGATTTTTTTTTTTTAATTGAGACAGAGTCTCACTCCATCACCAGGTGCCAGGCTGGAGTACAGTGGCGCAACCTTGGCTCACTGCAACCTCTGCCTGCTGGGTTCAAGCAATTCTCCTGCCTCAGCCTCCCGAGGAGCTGGGACTACAGGCGCGCGCCACCATGCCCAGCTAATTTTTTTGTATTTTTAGTAGAGACAGGGTTTCACCATGTTGGCCAGGATGGTCTCGATCTCTTGACCTCGTGATCCGCCCACTTCAGCCTCCCAAAGTGCTGGGATTACAGGCGTGAGCCACCGCGCCCGGCCAATAGTGATGTCTTAACTGCTGGAGTGAATGACCATCTGTAGTGGGTGCTGATGGTGTTCTGCCAGGTCCCCTTTACAGACTGGTGCACCTATTCTCCAGCTGCTGTCAGTGTCGGCTGCTGGAGAAAGGCTGCCACACCTGGTGGGTTACATGCCATCATTCTCTACTCCACCCTCACTCAAGCAGCCTGCAGCCAATGACTAACACAGGTAAAAAAGGCCTGCCTCTTTGCTCTTGCTCCAAAACTTCCCATGAGTTCAGGCTGAATCCAAACCACTGCTTAGACACACGCTTGTTTAGGCTCCTCCCTGACCACCCTCCTTCCCTCACTCTTGTTCCCCTGAGAGCACTCTGGCAATAAATCACATATGCCCAAATCCATGTCCTGGGCTCTGCTTCTAGCTAACATGACCTAACACAGCATCAATAATAAATAAAATTAGGCTGGGCATCGTGGCTTACACCTGTAATCCCAGCACTTTGGGAGGCCAAGGCGGGCGGATCACAAGGTCAGGAGTTTGAGACCAGCCTGGGCAACACAGTGACCGCGTCTCTACTAAAGATACGAAAAAAAAAAAAAAAAAAAATTAGCCGGGAGTGGTGGCACTTGCCTGTAATCCCACCTATTTGGGAGGCTGAGGCAGGAGAATTGCTTGAACCTGGGAGGCGGAGGTTGCAGTGAGCCGGGATGGCGCCATTGCACTCCCACCTGGGCGACAAGGCAAGACTCTGTCTCAAAAAAAAAAATATTAAATAAATAAAAATGTATCTATACTTCAGAGACAATGTCAATTGACACCTTCATATGGAATCATCTTTTGATTATGGCATAAAACATCACAAACATTTAACCTCTAAGATTTACATAAACATTGTAGGCTTATACTGAAGCATAAGGTATAGTGGGTATACACATACACAAATGCAAAATTATACATTTTTTGAATGACAATTTTGACACTTTAATGAATACATGCTTTTAAAGGTACTATTTTAATATGGATACTTTCCAAACACTTAAAAGAATAAAATGACAAATGATGACTAAGTCATCATACTTTTTAAAACAGTCTTTTATATGACTCAACCGAAGTATTTTTCCCTCTATCACGTCATCAAAAAGTAGCAATGTCTTTAAGTTGCCTAGTGCAGTTTACAGCACCCTCTAGTAACAAATTACCCATGAGAAACAAGTATATCTCATTTAATAAATAAAATGTGTTACTGTAAATCTGCGGTAAAAAAAGATTGGAGGAAAAAAGTTATCTTATCAGGAATAGTCATAGAGTCTGGGACCAATGAGTAAACAAATATCTCAAATTACATTTCAAGATGGCACCTAAGACTGGGGTAAGCAGCCCAAAGACAGCCTCAACTGGAAAACCAATAGATCCACAGAGCAAACTTACAAGTTTGATTGCTGTCATCTAATCGACTGTTGATTAGATGACAGCAACAACAATAACAATAAAGGAAATCCACATAAGGAAAAAGCGAATTTCTTAAGAGGACACTAGGGACCAAGATAGGCACAAATGGTTATTGCTCATTAGACACTATCATAAGCAAGGCCCTCTGAATTTCTGTACTTTGCCAGCACTCACTCCAAGGTTTCATAAACTCAGAAATAACTCTGCATTACGTGAAGACCAGTTCCATACTATTCCATTTGCAAGGTTATATGTTGTATGGTGTGTGTGTGTGTGTGTGTACATACATAAACATATACATATTTAATACTCACTACTCTTATCTCCAGCACCCAGAACAGTGTCTGGTCTTGGAAAATACTAATGAATGAATGAATGAACCCTAAGACCAAAAGGAATGAACTAAAAGGTTTTAAATTTAAAAGTGACATAATCAAATTTGCCCATCAGAAAAATAACTCTGGCTGTAGAATGGAAATAAATGCTCAGCAAGGCCTGAAACCAGGAAGACCTTTGGTGGTTATTTCTCTATTTACTGCCGGACACATTTTAGGCTCTATAAAAAGTACTCATTAAGAAATTACATTCACTTATGTATAAAGCTAATCTGAAAGCCTGGTAATGCATTACACTAGCTCTTTTAGAAACTGAGCTACATTCCCTTTCAGTTTCCCCAATAATAGCTAAAATTAAAAAAAAAAAAAGCTAAAACTTATATAGCATTTATTATGTGTCAGGCAATCAAAACATTTTATTACTCGTATTATGTATATCTTAGCAGAAGTCTGTTAACAATACATTAAGATGGTTCAGAATATACGATGTTTGAATAGTTAAAACAAATAAGAGGCTGGGTGTGGTGGCTCACGCCTGTAATCCCAGCACTTTGGGAGGCCGAGGCGGGTGGATCACCTGAGGTCAGATGTTTGAGACCAGCCTGGCCAAAACAGTAAAACCCCACCTCTACTAAAAATACAAAAATTAACCGGACATGGTGGCAGGCGCCTGTAATCCCAGCTACTCAGGAGGCTGAGGCAGGAGAATTGCTTGAACGCGGGAGGCGGAGTTCGCAGTGAGCTCAGATCACACCACTGTACTACAGCCTGGATGACAGAGAAAGACTCCGTCACCAAAAAAAAAGAAAAAGAAAAAAATATAATCTTTCCATTTGACATGTTATGCTTAAGGTAACATACAAATCAAGTTATAAATGCTAACAAAATCACAATTGGCAACATTTCATTTATGAGGTATTTTCTCACTGATTTTTATTATTAGAAATATCACTTTAGTTTAAATTACTCCCAGAGATGCTAATAAAATGACTATATAAAATAATAAATAATCTCTTCTTATGAGTAAGTCCTAAACAATTTTGTTTTTCTCAATTTAGGTTACAGCTTTACAATGGAGTTCCCTGTTGAATAAATAATCACAACCCATGGTTATCTAGTAATTGGCAATTCATATCCATTATCTCATTAATCTTACAACAACACTGCGAGACAAGTATTACGATAATAATTCATGACAAAAGGGACTTGGGCATATAGGGTTCATATGACTAACTCAAGAAACTCAAGTAAGCAACGACAGTGTCAAAATTCAAACGTGAGTCTTCTACGTCATACTCAATACTCAAGTCTACAAGAGTGAATCAACTCAGCTGTACCCTTTACTCTTACATGACAAAATTTTTCTTTTTGTCATGGTAAGACAAGCCCACATCAGCTCTTCAAAGTACATTACAAAGTATATGACCATATATGATAAAAAAAGAAAATTCATAGAATACTAAAGTCTTTAGCGTCTTGAGACCTTCATGCTGCACTTCATTATCAGAATTACTGATAATGCACACCACAGGTACATTTAAACACTTTCTTCTCCCATACTTGGACAGATATCTCAAAGAAGACAAAATGGTCAAAAGGAAGGTGGCAAAAAAGATTTAAAAAGAAATAAAAATAAAGTTGTTATTCCCCAAAATAACCCAAAATTTCATCATCAAACAAAAAAAAAATTCTAAAAAAATGAGCCAAAGTTATTTCCTGGACTTTTGAGTATCAATCTGAAGAATAATGCTAGAGACAACAGCATAAATGACCTACTTGTTAGATTATTATACTTCATACTATGCTGGATTATGGGCGGTAGCAGGACAGGGCAACAGGGTTGGAAAAATATACAGAGATGATCTTAAGAGCTTACAATCCAGAGGAAAGATTGCAGATGTGAAGGAAAATACAGAGAACAAGTCAGTGCTATGCTCTCTACCGAGGGCTCTCAGTGCAACAATTCAGAGAATAAAGCCATCTGGGCAGTAGGAAAAAAAGATGAGCACTACCAATGGGGGAACAAGATAAGGCAGGGGATCAGAGGGTAGAAAAGTACACATAATTATAGGCAAGGGAAGGAAAATAAACCAGATTAGGAAGTAGGCAGATAAATCAACAAGCAAAAAACAAACCACCCCATTAAAAAAATGGGCAAAGGAAATGAACAGATACTTCTCAAAAGAAGACATACACACGGCCAACAAGCATATGAAAAAAGGTTCAATATCTCTAATCATCAGAGAAACGCAAATAAAAACCACAATGAGACATCATCTCACACCAGTCAGAAGGGCTATTATTAAAAAGTTAAAAAATAACAGTTACTGGCAAGGTTGTGAAGAAAAGGTTAACGTTTATACACTGCTAGTGGGAATGTAAATTACATCAGCCACTGTGGAAAGCTGTTGAGATTTCTCAAAGAACTTAAGAGAGAACTACCATTCAACCCAGAAATCCCATTACTGGGTATATACACAAAGGAATATAAATTGTTCTGCCAAAAAGACACATGTACTCATATGTTCATTGCAGCACTATTCACAATAGCAAAGATGTGGAATCAACCTAGATGCCCATCAATGGTGGACTGGATAAAGAAAAAATGGTACGTATACACCACAGATGCAGACATTTAAAAAAATAAAATCATGTCCTTTGCAGCAACATGGATACAGCTGGAGGCCATTTTCCTAAGCAAACTAATGGAGAAACAGAAAATGATTTCACTTATAAGTGGGAGCTAAATATTGAGTACACATGGAAATAAAAATGAAAACAATAGATACTAGGGCCTACTTGAGGGGGGAGGGTAGGAAGACAGTGATGGTTGAAAAACTGCATATAGGGTACTACGCTCACTAGCTAGGTGACAAAATCATTAGTACATCAAATTAGTACATCAATTGCCAGTGACAGGCAATTTGCCCATGTAACAAACCTGAACATGTACCCTCAAAGTTGGGGGAAAAAAACAAACAGAAAGTAGGCAGGATATCAGGGTAAGGTGGGCCAAAAAAGACATGGGAAACTGAAAGGAAGGCAAGAATCTGGGCTTGAAGGGTTAGCTGGGAAAAATGCAGTATATGTTCTTAAACAGGAGGACTGGACAATAATGTTGCATTTTAATAAGGCTGCATATTATTTATAACAGAAGATGATATTAAAATGCACAAATGGAAAAGAGAGCCTGTAGAAAGGCAGACAGGTCAAGACACACATTTGATGGCACTTTCTGTTCATAGGACCAGAAAAGGTAAATCCAAGGATCATGTTGAAGGGAAAATTATAGGACTTTATGAGAAAATAGAAATAAAGAGGCTGGGCCAAGCACAGTAGCTCACACCTGTAATCCCAGCAATTTGGAAGGCTAAGGCAGGTGGATCACTTGAGGCCAAGGAGTTTGAGACCAGCCTGGTCAACATGGTGAAACCCCATCTCTACTAAAATTATAAAATTAGCCGGGCGTGGTGTCACACATTTGTAATCCCAGCTACTTGGGAGGCTGAGGCAGGAGAATAGCTTGAACTTGGGAAGCAGAGGTTGAAGTGAGCCAAGATCACGCCACAGCACTCCAGTCTGGGTGACAGAGCGTGACTCCATATAAAAAAAAAAAAAAAAAAAAGAGACAGAGAGAGAGGGGCCAAAATAGAGAAGAATTCAAAATTATTTCAAAGTTTCTAGCTCGGAAAACTGATCAAGAAGATTAATGATAGGCCAAAGGAAACAAGACAGTTCAAAAGAAGCAAGTCAATCTGAGTAAAAAAAATTTCATGCATATTATATGTACTTAAGTATCAAAAAGTAAATATTTCATATCCAAATATTCCACAAAGTCTTCAAGATATTTGATGAATAGCATTTTTTCTAGTTTAAATATATAGAAATTAATTCATCAGAAGTTTTCAGTTTCATTTCCAAAGAAAACCTTACATGACACATGAAGACATCTGATGAGGCTTTTCTATTATTCTAAGCAGTGCTGAAAAAAATTATCTAAAAAAGGTAATAAAACTGAAAGATTAGTGGTAAAATTTTTCAATAAAAATTGAGATTTTATTATATTCTTAATAAAAGTTTCCACCTACTCCATTTAGTCATCAAAACTGTGATTTTTAAATGCAGAAATACATACAATGGCATTTCTTAGTTCTCCCATCTTCTTGTAAGAGACTGTACTGTCAGCTGGCAAAAAGGAAAAGCAGTCTCCATTGCTGATGGAAATACAAAGGTAAAATATTACTGGTAAACTGCTTCCTAACCTTTGCAGAATTGTCTTAAAGACCTGTGATTAAACTACTCAATGCTGAGGTATAATAGATAATAAGTCAAAGTATTCAGTGTGCTGAAAGAAAATACACACAAGGTTTGACTATACAAATTTTATATTAAAAATTTCACATACACAAAATGGACTAATAATTTGCCTTCTTTATACTGTCCTAGTGTGTTTTTGGGAATCAAAGTCATACTGGACTCATACAATGAGTTGGAGGAAATAATCCCCCTTTTTCTGTTCTCTCAAAGAGTTTGTGGAAGATTAGAATTATCTATGCTTGAATTGTGGCAGAACTCATTCTTAAAACTGTACTGTGTGTCCTCCCGGTGGGAGGATTCTTACTTACTGACCAATCTCTTTAATCTAGTTATAGGATTACCCAGGTTTCTCACACCTTTTTCAATCAGTTTGGTAACTTACACATTTCAAGATTCCTGTGCATATTAAACTTTGAGGAACATTACCTCAGAAAACTAACTCCTGTCACCTCCCAAATTATATGCTATTTTATCCAATTTTTCAGTTTTTTTTTTCAACTCCATAAATGAGACATCATGACCACAGCTTTACACAGTCAATATGTTATAGATTGTTCAGTTATCCTTTTTGCATCTCAGAAAATTCTCCAGGGATTATTTTCCTTCCTCCTAAAACTACTTCTTTTAGAAAGTCCCATAGCGAGGACCTACTGGTAGAAAACACACTCAGCTTTTGTATGTTTGAAAATGTTGGTGGTTCACGCCTGTAATCTCAGCACTTTGGGAGGCTGAATGGGGCAGATCACAAGGTCAAGAGTTTGAGACCACCCTGGTTAATATGGTGAAACCCCATCTCTACTAAAAATACAAAAATCAGCCAGGTGTGGTAGTACATATATAATCCCAGCTACCCAGGAGACTGAGGCAGGAGAATCACTTGAACCTGGGAGGTGGCGGTTACAGTGAGCAGAGATCATGCCACTGCCCTCCAGCCTGGGCGACAGAGCAAGACTCCATCTCAAAAAAAAAAAAATGTATTTTTGCCCACTCTTAGGGAAAACAGTTTTGCTAGATATGGAATTGTAGATCACCAGTTATTTTTTCTGTGCATTTTGAAGATATTATTCCACTTTACTATGGTTTCCAGGGTTGCTGTTGTAGAGTCCACTGAAACTAATTGTTGTTCCTTTATAAATAAGTATTTTCTCTTTGACTGCTCTTCAGGTATTTCTCTGTCTCTTGTGTTCATCAGTTTCTCCCTGATATATCTATATAAGAATTTCTTTATACTTGGCCAGGCGCGGTGGCTCACGCCTGTAATCCCAGCACTTTGGGAGGCTGAGGTGTGCGGATCACGAGGTCAAGAGATCGAGACCATCCTGGCCAACATGGTGAAACCCCGTCTCTACTAAAAATACAAAAAATAGCCAGGCATGGTGGCACATGCCTGTGGTCCCAGCTATTCGGGAGGCTGAGGCAGAAGAATCACCTGAACGCAGAAGGCAGAGGTTGCAGCGAGACAAGATTGCGCCCCTGCACTCCAGCCTGGCAACAGAGCAAGACTCCATCTCAAAAAAAAAAAAAAAAAAAAAAAGAATTTCTTTATACTTGTATGCACAGATTTGTTCTCTGCAAATTCACATGTTTAATTAATCCTGTAAACTCTCAGCTATTATTTCTTTGATAGTGCCTCTGCTCATTCTATTAGCTCCTTCTGAAAGTCTGATTAGAAAAATGTTGTATCTTCTGTCCATTCTCTGTAACTTTTTTTTTTTTTTTGGAGATAGGGTCTTCCTGTCAACCGAGGCTGGAGTGCAGTGACATGATCACAGCTCACTGTGGCCTTGACCTCCCAGGCTCAAACAACTCTCTCACCTCAGCCTCCTGGGTACCTAGGACTACAGTCATGCATGCATCACCATGCCCAGCTAAGTTAGTTTGCTTTTCTAGAGACAGGGTCTCACTATGTTGCCCAGGCAGACAGGGATCCTCCCAACTCAGCCTCCCAAAGTGCTGGGATTACAGTTGTGAGCTAACACATCCGGCCTATCCTCTATGTCTTAATAGTTCTGTCATGTGCTATCTCTTTTTTCTCCATTCTATATTCTGCATATTTTCCTCAAATCTATCTTCCAATCCACTAATTTTCTCTTTATATCTCATCTGTTAGTGAACCATCCATTGAATTTATACTTTGAATTGTTCTTTTCACTCCTAGAAGGAGTACTGATTCTCTTTCCGATCTGTCTGGTCATTTTTTAGCATGTATTATTCCGTAACATTACTACCAAATCTCTTTTTAACTAAAAACACATATACATTTATGTTATATTTCATATATAATAATTCCAACAGTCTCTTAAGGTATAATTCTACTATTTGTTGTTTCTACTTCTTTCACTCATCCAAGTGCTTTGCTTCTTGGATGTTTGTGATTTTTGACAGTAAAATCATGTCTGTAAAACTTTATGAAATATCTCCTTGAGATCTAGGTAACAGTTTATTACTCCAGAGAAGATTTACATTTGCTTTTCTAGTGCTGCTAGGAACACTACCAACTCATAAGTGGAATAAACTAAATTCATATTTGTTTTGGGGGATGTGTGTGTGTGTGTGTGTGTGTGTGTGTGAGTGATTGAGTCTCTCTGTGTGCAGTGGAATTATCTCGGCTCACTCCAACCTCTCACACCCAGATTCAAGCAATTCTCCCTGCCTCAGCCTCCAGAGTACCTGGGATTATAGACACCCACCACCACGTCTGGCTAATTTTTTTATTTTTAGTAGAGATGGGGTTTTCCATGTTGGCCAGTCTGGTCTTGAACTCCTGATGTCAGGTGATCCACCTGCCTCAGCCTCCCAAAGTGCTGGGATTACAGGTATGAACAACTATGCCTGGCCAGGATTTTTTTTTTTTTAATCATATAAGTGGATAACAAACTCAAGCTGCAAACCTGTATGATGCTTGGTTTAAGGTTGTGACTGCTCAGGGAAGGCTTTTACTACTTACCTGTTTCCCTCACCCAAAGCCAACACTGAGCCGGAAAAGTTTCCCCTCCAACTCCCCTTGCAGGCTAGATTTTTATTTTCCCATTTAATCTTTTACTGAGCAGTAGCCTTCTCTACCTCTTGAGTGCCTTAGAGGAACTCCTCTACATGAAGTATTAAAATGGCAAACCCAGAGAACTAGCTCACAATTCACTGGTGGATTTCTCCAGTGTAACTTCTGTCCTCAGGCAGCTTGTTTACTTCTCTAAATTCCTGCTCCCATTTAATTTTTTTCAAGCTTAAGAATTTTCCTTACTCTTGCCAGGTAATCTATGCAGTTGAATAGTCTCTATCAATCTATAAGATTACCTGGCAAGAGCAAGGAAAATTATTTATCTAGCACTTCAGGGGTTTAATAATGACTGTGGCCACATGCAGTGGCTCATCCCTATAATCCCAGTACTTTGGGAAGCCAAGGCAGGAGGATTACTTGGACCCAAGAGTTTGAAGCCAGCGTGGGCAACATAACAAGACCCTGTCTCTACTAAATAAATAAATAAGCAAGCAAGCCAGCCAGCCAGGTGTGATGGCACATGCTTGCAGTCCCAACTACTCAGGAGGCTTAGGTGAAAGGACTGCTTGAGCCCAGGAGTTCAAGGCAACAGTGAGACAGGGTCTTGCTTTATTGTCCAGGCTGGAGAGCAATGGCACAATCATGGCTTGCTGTAGCCTCAACCTTTCAGACTCAAGAGATCCTCCTGCCTCAGCATCCCTAGTAGCTGGGACTATAAGTGAGTGTTACAACACCCCAGGCTAATTTTTTTTTTTCAAATTTTTCAGTAGGGATGAAGTCTCACTATGTTGCTTAGGCTGGTCTCGAACTCCTGGGCTCAAGTGATCTTCCCACCAGAGCCTCTCGAAGTACTGAGATTATAGGAATGAGCCACTGCACCTAAAACTGCCTTTTTCTTTCTGCTTCTGTATTTGGATTGTACTGCCATACATTAAATTAACAGATCAAGGAACAGGATTAGTCTCAGGGCTCTTGCTACATACTATAAAATTCAATGATGAAAACTAATAATTAATATTACATTTTAATAGTGTCCTTGAGAAGGTTCTATAAATGCTATGTCTATTTTGCTACAGAGAAGTTATCTGTTATTACAGATTAGAGCTGTTTAGCTGTGACCATATCTGGAATAAAACATGATCTCCAGTCTAAGATAACATTTTCTTTAAAAAATGCTACAAATCTATTTTTAAAATAAATAATTGGGTTAATTAAAAGTATATAAACAGTAGTTTCATTTGATCAATTATACTAATATTTTTACTGTTTTGCTTTCGATAAAAACCAGAAACTGACATTTCTAAAATTTTTATATGAAAAAGAACATAAGTTCTAATCTCTAAAACGTGGAAAGTCATATAAACATTGCAAATAAAAATAGCAATTTGTTTTCAAATTTTCAAGGATCTTTATAGAAATCCCTTATTATATGGAATAAGTATATTCATCCATTCGTTCAAAAATATTTGAGAAACTGCTATGCATAAGTCACTCACTAAGAAAATTTCCATTTACCCAAATGCTGTTTTCCTGGCAATTTTATATTACTGAATTATAGATAACTTAGATGTAACTCTGCCATCTACATGGCAGATAGCAGGAAATATGCCACGATACTATGAACTCTTCAGGCAATACAGATTATGATTTAAGTTTAAGCATATAATATTTTTCTGTCACAGACTTCTTCCTATGACAGAAAACCTAACCTGTAGTAAAAAAGGAAGAAGACCATTCACAGATTTCTTCCTGTTTTAAAATTGTTTAACCTAACCTGTAGTGAAACAGAAAGAAGACTATTCTCACATTAAGGATTACTTTAAACTGAACTTGAGAGAATTTACACAACTTCTGTTCAAAATATTTAGAAGTGTGCATGACTTTTTATAAAACACTTGAAAATGAAAAAGAAAAACGTATGTTCATATAAAAACTTGTACATGAATGTTCATAACAGCATTATTTTTATGTATTTGTTTATATTTTAGAAAGAGGGTCTTGCTCTGTTGCCTAGGCTGGATTACAGTGACACAATCATGGCTCACTGCAGCCTCAAACTCCTGCTCAAGCAATCTTCCCACCTCAGCCTTCCAAGTATCTGGGATTACAGGCACGTACTACCACGTCCAGCCAATTTTTGTTGAGATGTGGATCTCACTATTTTGCCAGGCTATTCTCCAAAGCAGCATTATTTATAAGAACCAAAAGATGGAAACAACCCAAATGTCCATCTCCTGATGAATAGAGAAACAAAATGTGGTATATCTGTACAACGAAATCATAAGTCACAAAAAGTATGAAGTTCTGATGTGTGCTACAACATGAATGAATCTAGAAAACATTATGCTAAGTGAAAGAAGCTGGTCACCAAGGACTACATATTTGTATGTTTACCTTTATATGAAATGCCCAGAAGAGGCAAATATATAGATACAAAAAGTCAGTTAGTGGTTGTTTAGGACTGGGGAAGATGGTGAGCTTGTTTGGGCATTAATAGCTAAAGGGTTCAGGGTTTCTTTTTGGGGTAAGAAAAATGTTATAAAATTGATTGTGATGATAACTGCACAATTTGTGAATATACTAAAACCCTGAATGAAATACTTTAAATAGTAGAACAATATGGTACATGAGTTATATCTCAATAAAGCTGTTACCAAAAAAAAAAAAAGAAAAGCCACATACAGATAAAAACATGCAGATAAAACAGATACTATTAAGACAATTTATAATATATATCAACCTTAATAACTTTTGACCAGATATACAAACTATTTTTAAGGGAACTGAGTCACCACAGAACTGTGACCCTCTTTCCCCTTTGAGTAGATATTGCCTTTGAAAAAGGAAACAAAGGTAGGAATAAAGGATATTATTTTGATATTTTGAAAGTATGATTTCTTAGGAATAGGGTGGGGTAGAGCTTAGATGTTTAAAAAATCTCCAAGTTGACACTTACATTGAATTTCCAACAATAAAATGCTTAGTTGATCGGAATAAACTATTCATTGGGCTTATTCACTGGTAGCTGTAAAGATTGGGCCTATATGGCATGCTAAACTACACAGGGAGGTTATAAAGGCCTTGTATGGCAGAGCAATAGGCATGAAGGCTCATTACTAAATTACCTAAAGACAGCTTACATAAGTGAACTTAAACATAGGCATGAGGCTAGAGAAGTGACTGGTATTGATTACAGAAACCCAAGAGAAAGGCTTTTTCTCTTGCTATAATGTTTGGCATTTTGGAAGGGATGGGCAGATACCCTTATATGGACAGTGTAATCCATCCAGTCAGGGGCTAGAACTCTGAGGTCCTTGACAGTGTGAAGCTAAACTGTAGTAGGGAAGAAAAATGGTCTGTCCTCTGAGGCTCTCCCTGGTCTTCCAGCAAAAGAGGTTCTAGGCCTGTTGAGAATGGAAACAAAAAAGACTTAAAGGCCTCCTTTGTACCTTGACCCGACGGAAGAAAAATGACAGAAGCCAGCTCTCACAGCAGCGGTGGCTGCAGAGCAACATACTCCAGGGGGAAAGTTGAATAGCAAACATACACAACAAGAAGCTGTGTAACTGGCAAGGCCTAGTGCAAAATGAAAAGGCAGGGTGCCTTGTTCATGGATGACTCATAATTTCAGAACAGTGACAGCAGAGCATTACATCAAACATGGGGCTTTTCTAAATGCGGGGATCTCTACAACTGCACAGGTCATATCCCCCTTAAGTCAGCCCTGAATTCTTAAGCAGCAAGAGCGGTGGTAGCAAAAACTCAGAAGGCAAAGGAAAGTACAAAGCAGGAAACCAGGATTATGTAAAATCCCACTACTACTAAAATTTTAGTGTATACAAACATGTACATCCCAGAGATTTTTCCTTTCTTTATTTTTTGTAGAGATGAGGTCTCACTATGTTTCCCAGGCTGGTCTTGGACTCCTGGCCTCAAGGGGTCCTCTTGGCCTCCCAAAGTGCTGGGATTACAGGCATAAGCTACCACGCCCACAAAGCTAGAGATTTCTCCACATACATTTATATATGTAGATATTTTCCACATCCATATATACATGTAGATATTTATATTTATTCATATGTTTTGCATATTGTACATTCTCTTCTGCAGCTTTTTTAAAACTTATTTTGGAGAGCTTTCCAAAATATTAATAAAAGTAGATCATTTTAATCCATTATATATATTACACAACATATAGATCCCCATGTTCCATTTAACCAAAGCCCTACTGTTAGGTTTCTAAACAGTCTTAGGTTTTTCATTATTACAAATTATGTGCATTGAATATCAATAGAGTTGAATGAAAACTGAATAAGACAATCAATACAAAGTCCTCCACAGAGTACTTGGCATGTAACAAGCATTCTTTCAATGTTAGTAGTGATTTTTAAAAAATATTTTGTCCTGGCTAGCTAGGCACAGTGGTTCACGCCTGTAATCCCACCACTTTGGGAGGTCAGGGAGGGTGGATTACTTGAGGTCAGGAGTTTGAGACCAGCCTGGCCAACATGGCAAAACCCCGTCTCTACTAAAAATACAAAATTAGCCGGGCATGGTGGCAGATGCCTTAAATCCCAGCTACTCAGGAGGCTGAGGCAGGAGAATCACTTGAACTCAGAAAGCAGAGGTTGCAGTGAGCTGAGATCATGCCACCACACTCCAGCCTGGGCAACAGAGCTAGACTTCATCTCATAAAATATAAAATAAAATAAAATAAAATAAAAAATAAAATATAGTGTCCTGTGTAAAGGTTGAATTTACATTCCCAACAGCAGGGTAAAAGGGACTGGTTTCCCTAAATCTTTGCCAATTCTTTTAATTTTTGCCTTTTGTGCTTCTTCTATGAACGCTGTTCATGTTCTTTGACAGTTCTCCTAATGGATTCCTCATGCTTTTGAAATTTTAATTTCCATACTAGGGATATCAATCCTTCATCATAGGAATAACAAGTACTTTTTCTTTTCCTTAAAAACAATTAACTTAAGACTTACCTCCAGTTCCTAGGACCTTCAGAAGCTCAAAATTTTCTATCCCCACCTTCTCTGCATGTCCTGTCAAATTTGCTAAAAGAGAAAGAGAGAGAGAAAAAGAAACAATTACGGTCAGCAACAGAAGTTTCCTGGGGGCTTCTCGGGTACCACTGATGCTCCATTTCCTGACTTGAGTCATTAACCCGGATTTGCTTCATAATTATTTGTTAAACAGTACAGCATATTTTGCATAAATTTCTGTATGTTATACATTACAATAAAACTTTTTTTGGAATTTAGGAACTATATATATCATTTGTACCAAAGATTAACATAAATTAAAGTGTTCTCTACTGACCAATATACTCCAAAAATAAATACAAATTCTAACATATAGATAGATACACAGTGGGAAAAAAAAACGGGATGGATTGAGAAGATGGACTAATTTATTCAACAAACATTTACTGAGTATCTATTAATGTCATCCCCAGGTTCTAGGCTGGGCGGTAGTTCCGTTTCTTCCACTAAATATTCAGACACAATTTGGTATGCATTTGTCACTTGAATACTCTAAGTCTCCATTACTACATCTTTGAAATGAAAGTGTTGGTCTCAATGAACTCTAGGATCCCTGTCAGCTCTAAAATTCTAGGACTATGTTTAAAAATATAAACTCTTCAAAAATGTATTCTGTCTTGAATAAATTAAATTAGGATATCTTATAAATAACCATTTTCCATAACATATTCCACTGAATTCTAGTCCTATCCTATGAAGTGTTAATAGGTATTATGTTTGGGGGAGACGTAGGGAGCAGAATGCTTTGGTAGAACAAATGTGGAAATGCCTGGCTTAAAGGTAAATGATTTCTTTACTGCTGGACCTTACAGATCCTGTATTATGAAATACGCACATAGATAAGCAAGACTAAGATACATTTGTCGATGTATTTAACAACAAAATTATGTGAACTAGTACCCTGTAGAAGTGGTTACGAAAGGTTTGATCCAAATCCTAGTTATGCCACTTAAAAGCCTGTGACAGGCAGTACTCCGTCAGGCTGGAACCATGGCAGTGACCAAGAAGCTCTTACAGATGGACCTGTACAGGCTGCTAGACATTGAGGAGAAGGCAGCGGACAAAGAGGTGAAGAAGGCATATAGACAGTAGGCCCTCCCCTGCCACCCAGACAAAAATCCAGATAATCCCAGAGCAGCTGAACTCTTTCACCTGCTTTCTCAGGCCTTGGAGGTGCTGACCGATGCTGCAGCCAGAGCTGCATATGACAAGATCAGGAAAGCCAAGAAGCAGGCACCAGAGAGGACCCAGAAACTTGATGAGGAAAGGAATAAAGTGAAGCTTGATCTGGAGGCCCGGGAACGGCAGGCCCAGGCCCAGGAGAGTTAGGAGGAGGAGGAAAGCCGGAGCACCAGGACACTAGAGCAAGAGAACAAACCCCTCAGAGAAGTGGGTTCCCGGCAGCTGGAGGAACAGCAGAGGCTGATCCGGGAGCAGATACAGGAGCATGACCAGAGATTGAGAGGGAAGACAGAAAATACTAAAGGCCAAGGAACCCCTAAACTAAAGCTAAAATGGAAGTGCAAGAAGGAGGCTAAGTCAAAAGGTGGCTCCAAAGACGTCCTTCTACGGCTTTTGCAAAAGTATGGTAAGGTTCTCAACCTGGTGCTTTTCAGTAAGAAGGCAGGCACTGCTGTGGTAGAGTTTGCGAACATCAAGGCTGCGGAACTGGCTGTCCAGAATGAAGTTGGCCTGGTGGATAACCCTCTGAAGATTTCCTGGTTGGAGAGACAGTCCCAGGGCACCGTGGGCCACCGAGGACTGTCAAAGGGCTCAGTGTTGGGAGAGAGACTATGAGAGCCTCTTCATGATGCGCATGCGCCACGGCCAAGCTGCAACACCTGATCGCAGGTATGCAGCGGGAAGACCAGAAGGGGCCGCCCACATAGCCCCGGGGCTCCAGTCACCCGCCCCCCCAGCCCTTTTCTTCAATGTCACCAATAAAAGTTAAAAAAAAAAAGGGGGGGTGACATTGAACAAATTACTTGTCTGTGTCTCAGATCCCAATAATGTAAAATGGATCCTCAAAGCATACTGACATCTGCAATTTGCTTTGAAACGCATTTTTAAAAATAAGATAAATTTATAAATAAATATAGCTATGAACCGATATGTCAAAAGCAAATACAACAAAATATTAATTGTGGAATCTAGGTAGTAAGTATAAGGGTATTCAACATACAATTCTTTCAAATTCTCTGTATATTAGAAAATGGCCATTATAAAATGACAGAAAACAAAACAATACCTACCACATAGAATTTAATGAAGATTAAATGAGTTAAATTTATACAGAGCTTGCTGTGTGCCAATGAGCAGTATTATAAGTGTTTGTAAATAAATTAATGCTTTGGGACTCCAACTTGAAAAAAATAAAACTCAACTAAGAACTTCTAGAATTAAAAGTTTTGGGGTATAAATAATATCAGTGTCTTTCCAAAGTTTAAACTAACAATTTAAAATTTTTTAAACTTGTGGTCAAAAATACATAAAATCTACTATCTTAACCATTTTTAAGTATATGGTATTGTTAACCATACATACATTGTTATGCAACAGATCTTTAGAACCTTTTCATCCTCCAAAATAAACTATATCCAATGAACAACAACTCCCTTTTTCCTTCTTCTCCCAGCCCTGAGAACCACGGTTCTATTTTCTGATTTTTTAAGAGTTTTACGGACGGGCGTAGTGGCTCACGCTTGTAATCACAGCACTTTGGGAGGCCAGAGGCTGAGGCGGACAGATCGCAAGGTCAGAAGTTCAAGAACGGCCTGTCCAATATGGTGAAACTCCATTTCTACTAAAAAAAAAAATACAAAAATTAGCCGGGCATGGTGGCGCACGCCTGTAGTACCAGCTACTTGGGAGGCTGAGGCAGGAGAATCGCTTGGGCCCAGGAAGTAGAGGCTGCAGTGAGCTGATTGTGCCACTGCACTCCAGCCTGGGTGACAGAGTGAGACTCCGTCTCAAAAAAAAGAAAAGAGTTTTACTATTAATGTATGATTTTTATAGTAAGAATAAATCAATGTACATGGCCCAGCCTAGAGTTCACACTGGCATCAATATAGATCTAAAATGAACACCAAAAACATAGGTAGTATTTTAAAATAAACACATAATAGCTTATCTTTCTTCAGTATGTCAAGTAGATTATATAAAAAGCCAAACTCATAAGAGATAACCACTTTTAAAATAATGATTTGGCTTTCTTCTAATGTTAAATTCTATTATTTTATTATGTAAAAAAGCTTAAGACACTATTAAAGAGTCATGTGTTAAAAATAATTACTCCTGGTTCTTACTACTAGGACTCATTTTTTATTTACCAAGATATGTACAAGCCCAGCTTTCCAAAGGCATTGTTCATATACTAGATTATATCTATATTTATATTTGCTTTATATTTATATATTACTTACCTTTATTTGCTGCTACACTAAGAAGATAAGGAATTATTTGTTGATATACATTAACTTTCATAGGAAATTAAAAGAGGTTATAAATTAATTACACTTTCTTTTGCAAAGTATACTACCCAGGAAACCCTAGTCATTCACAAAGATCATTCAGATGATCTGTGAAGAGTTGTTTTTGTTCATAATCTACTACCTTTATTATTCACATAAATTAACACTTTGCCTGCCTCAGGAGCTCAAGCCTCCTATCCCCAGGGCTCAAGATGATGGGCATCAGTACCTTCTGTACTCAGGGTAGAAGGTGTCCAGGTGATGAGACGCAGCTCAAGGTATGTTCTCTTTGGTTCCTGCTCTCATTAGTTTAGCAGCTAAGAGTTTTGTTTACTCTTTTTATTGCTTTTCCACCCATACTGTTTCCAGGCGGCTAGTAGGTAAGGCAGAGCTTGGAAGAGGTTCTTCTCTCTCCCATACCTCAAGTCCTGGGTCTTAGGAAAACTAAAGAATGCTGGTCTTGAAAAGAGCTTAGCCCTGGGCTTATAAAGAAAAACCACTCTCTTCCATCTCAAGTTTCTGCTAGAGTTTAGATTTCTCGGAATTTTCTTGCTTAAGAACGGCAAGATTCCAGTAAACAATCTTAAGAGGTATCTGCGTAGGGCAAAGGAACAAGTAAATCCTTAAGCAGGTCCATGTGCTCCAGCCCAGCTCACCAAGGTCAAGGTTTCAGTTTGGGGTATAGAACCAAAGATCAAGTGTTGAGAAATGTTAAGTTTATGAATATTGATATTGAGAAATGTTAAGTTTATGAATATTGATGAATGCTGAGTATATGATAAAATACATTGTTTGCTATGAAGAACGATGTCAAGGAAAACCTAGCTGCCCCTCCCAAGTAGAAAACTACTTGGGGCATTCCAAAGTGGCCGGACCATGTATAAATATCATAAACCGGTTAAAACAATTCTTTAAGATATCTGACGCTGCCCCCCTGGCTCCCTCGTGGAGAATATTAGATTTGTCTGTGATCAGTGGTAAGCGGGCACCAGCTGCCTACTTGGCATATTTTGTGTTAAGAGAAAATACCGAACATCTGTTTGTTAATAATGATCACCTGTTCAGAGAGAATAAATGCGTGGGTCAGAGTCTGCTTGAGGCCTACAGGCTGGAATGCTGTCACAGCTCCTAAGGCTCTCAGCTCAGAAGGCTGCTGGTCCCCCAGATACACCCACTTTGCTGTTATATCTGGGTGTCTGCCTCTCAGTTCCTTCAGCACTGCCTGGGAGGGGGTCTCTACAGCCGAGGTGGCTCTCGGTAATCAAGCGTGCCATCAAGAACTCCTTTATTTTGTCTTCACTTTCTTAATCTCACCTGGGACCCATGCAGTTGAAACTATGATAGGGTAGGATACAGAAATCTTAATCCTTACAATAGTCCTCAAAGTTATTGTCTGAGATTGTCAGATAACATTCCATTGGTTCTTGTCTTTGTTCAAAGGAAAAATTAACTGAAGACATTTGAGCACCAAAAATCTATAGTTAACGTATTTTTAAGTTTTACTAAGGTACAATTTACATACAATAAAATTTACTTACTTAAATGGACAGTTTGATGAATTTTGGTAATTGTATATAGTCACAAAGCCACCACCACAAGCATGATATAAAACAGTTCCATCACCTTAAAAAGTTTTTGTTCCATCACCCTGAAAAGTTTCTCAATGTCCTTTTGAAGCCAATCACTTCCAGGGTAACTAATAATCTAATTCCAGTCATTATACTTTTAACTTTTCTAGAATTTCATATAAATGAAATCATACAATAAACCATACAATTTCTGGCTTTCAACTTCATTTACTTAGCATATGGTCTGAGTTTCATCCAGGTTTTTAAGAGTCTACTATTCTCCACCAGAATCTCCATAGTGTGGACTGCACTTAGCCTTAACTTCAACTGCCCTCATAAATTATTCTAAAAGAATAAAATAAAAATTTTAAAGGTGATATGATATAGGCCCATCTCAGAGCTCCTGAACTTAATAACCACATGATTCTTTTTTTTTTTATTTTTGTTTTGCCCCTCTTCCTGACTCTGAATCTTTTCCATTACATCTATTCGGCAAAGTAAATAAACACACATGAAAGCAAATCAGGAGTAAGCGCTATCATATGGGGGAGTATTTGTCCATTACAAAGATTTTTTTTTCACTGTGTTAATGGCAAACACATAAGAGGAAATGGTAAATATCATACTATATAGAATCCTAAGTAATAAAAAACACATATTCAAGCATGTGAGTCTAGGTGTCTAAATAGTTTTCACTCCTATGCTGTTATTTTGTCATTATGACTAAAGCTTTTGTGCATGAAAGTCTAAAAATACATTTCTCTTAATTGTTAACCTAAGAACAAGAGCTCAAAGTTCTCCACAATAATATTAACAGTATTAGAACAAGACTTAAAATATTTACACATTTTATCTTACCCTAAGGGTGATATAAAACATCAACCAATTGCAGAAATCTGCATGTGTGAGTCATTCACATGCTTTAGTAAAGTCTAAAATATGCTTATCAGATGATGTGGAGTTACCCACATGCCTAGGACCAGACTGTACCAGAAACAGGCCTGGTAAAATTGTGCATTGTCTTTATTCATACTCAAAAGGAGATGGTACTTTATTGTGCTTGTAGGAGAAAAAGGACTTTTGCTCTTTTTCCTATGCCAGGCATGTCTTTGCCCAACTCCCTTTCTAGTTCTCTCCAAAGGTAAGAAAGGTGACTAATTCATTTATTCAAGAGTCCAAAACCCTGAATGGGCACAATTAATAGGTAGACTCACTGTGTTAAAAGATCAGCCTCCACACAAGGTCTCTTTGTTTTTTTGCCTCAAATTTCTTGTGCGGCCTGACAGATTGGCCATTCTCTTGCACTTCTCCCTTCAACGTACATAGCAGTTAGCTAAGCAGATTCAGGGGTTCTCCTGCAACCTGGTGCTATGATCTGAATGTTTGTATCCTTCAAAATTCATGTGAAAATCCTAATCGCCAACGTGATGGTATTTACAGATGGGGCCTTTGGGAGGTAATTAGATCATGAGGGTGAAACCTTCATGATGGGATTAGTGCCCTATAAGAAGAGACAGGAGAGTCTGTGCTTCCTCTCTCTCTCCTTTCCCCATGCAAGGACACAAGAAGATGGCCATCTGCAAATCAGAAAGTGGGCCTGCACCTGACACCAGAGCTGCCAGCACCTTCATCTTGGAATTCCCAGCCTCCAGAACTGTGAAAGATAAATGTTTGTTGTTTAAACCAGCTAGAATATGGTATCTTTGTTAAAGAAACCTGAAACTAAGATGCCTGGTGTTTACTCACTAGTTTCTTCTCCATTCTAGCCTTCTAAGTCACATACCTGAACATGCTGGTCTCAAGGTTATAATTAGACGGAGCTGGAAGGGAAGTAGGACACCTCACTTAGGCATTAAACCCAAACTACCTGCACCAATGCAGCTTCTACAGAAGAGTTTTATGCTGGTGTGTTGGATGTTTGTGCAACTCTTATTAAATTTGTACCGTAACTCCCCACTAGGTACTTCTGCCTTGCAGACGGATCACTCATGACTCCTGAGGGAAAAGAGTCCTAGGAGAGCAGGGTTTAGGCATTTCTGGATATATGACTATAATAAATTAGTGGAATCAAAACCTTACCTTCAGCCTCTAAACCCTAACTTAGAAAAACATTAACTCCTTCCCATAGAAAGAATGCCTAAGAAAACTTTCCAAAAATATGCAAAACAACAAAGAGTATCAACAAACTAAAAATTTAGAATATAGCTAATCAACTGGTACACAGCGGTATGACCATATCAGTTGTTGGTTTCTGGTGTCTATTCTGATGCCCACATGAGTTGTTAAATGTTAGTAAATTTGGACTAAATCAGTATTTTAAATCTTTTCAAGGTCTACTTCAGGTTTATCTCTATTGTATCAGCTTAAACTACACTCCTCTCCAAAAGCACTTAGATATTTTTTATATTAATGCCTTAAGTTTAATCATTTAGAGAAAAAGAGGTATAAACAGTTTTAATGCTTTCACAAAGCAATTTTAACCAATTTTTCCATGAATTTTGTGAAATCCCCTCATATGTACCTTTTCATATTCCCATTAACAGTGCATGAGGATTGCAATTTCTCCACATTCAGTCCATACTTACATTTTCTGTTTTTTTGGTAGTAGCCATCCTAGTAGATATGAGGTGACAACTGATGTAATTTTTAAAACAGTAAACTTAAAGATAAAAGCAAAATTGCCTTTTCCTTCAGATTTAAATAACTTTGTTGTTGTTTTCTTTATAAAATAATCCAGGTTCCCATTCTGGCTAACACAGTGAAACCCCATCTGTACTAAAAACACAAAAAATAAAAAAATTAGCCGGGCATGGTGGTATGCATCTATAGTCCCAGCTACTTGGGAGGCTGAGGCAGAAGAATTGCTTGAACCGGAGAGGCGGAGGTTGTAATGAGCCAAAATCATGCCACTGCACTCCAGCCTGGGCGACAGTGAGACTCCGTCTCAAAAATAATAGTAATAATAATCCAGGTTCACTGCTTTTTGAAAAAGTAGGTCTAAAGCAGACCTTGAAAATCTCCTATAATCCCAACACCCAAAGGTAACTATTGTTAACCACTGTCATGGTCTACCAGGATTTCAGCCACAAACCTATGATTGATAAATGGCTTCTTAACTTTCTAAGCAATTCTATTATAAGTGTAATTTGTATAATAATTTTTTAAGTTGTGAGATGTTTAACTTGGAACTTCCCACTCCTATGTAGGAAAACGATGAGTAAAAATGCATTTTGCACTCTGTTGCCATAGTTTCAGCTAAGCTGCACAAATGTAATTGCACAGAGCATGTGCTGAAATCATTTGATTAGATCCAATGATTCACTTGTGTTAAAGGCTTAATCTAAAAGCACTTTTACAATTAAGGTAGCAATAAAGAGAACAATAATGCTTTTGAAGCCATTTCAAATACATTTCTCAGTACATGACTAAGGCATTCATATGCCAGACTTTATTCAATGAATTAATCATTTATTAAACTTGAAATAAGATATGAGAAATGTAATTTAATAAACAGACCTGTAGAGTCTGTGGACATGAAGGAGAATACATCATGTGAAGCTGGTTAGAAAAGCTCATTGAGAACATAGGTCCCCATTTACTCAACATTCAAGAGTGCCTACTAAAGGCCAATGTTCTGGGCTATGCATTAAATCTTTACCTAAGAAGTACAAGATTTTTAACAGCAAAAAAAATGAGAGGATGGATGGAGAATTCTGGACTGGAAGAACAGCTGGAGCAAAGATATAAGTAGAAATAACTATGTTCCTAGGAGACAATAATAAAAGGACTGTTCTAACTAGCTACAATGAGTTTATGTGGGAAAAACATAAAATAGGTAATGGAACCAGCTTACGCAAAACCTGGACTTGCCAGACTAACTAGTTTTAACTGAATCCATATTAATGGCTCTTGACTTGATAAAAGTAATATTTTAGAAAAATTCTTCTGGTAGTAGTGTACAGAATGCATAAAAGCAAGGAAAAATGACTGCTAAAAAATGATGAGGTATTGCAGTAAATGAGGTGTGTACTAAGAGGGTCTGGTCTGAGCAAAAACTAAAATGAAGAGGAAAGAGTAAACCCAAGAATCACTGTAATGCTCAGTTTAAGAAACATCCATTGAATACCTGTCTTGGGTGTCGAAACTACAAAAGGCACAGGACAGGGTCCTCAATTTCAAAGATAAATTAATTCTTCTGTTCCATTTTTTCCCTATTGGCCCCTGCTATGGTCTGAATGTTTCTCTCCAAAAATCGTATGTTGAAATCTAATCCCCAATGTGTTGACATTAAGAGGTGGGGCTGTTGGGAAGTGATTAGGTGACTAGGGCAGAGCCCACATGGATGGGATTAGTGCCCTTATAAAAGAAGCTTGAGCGAGCCTACTGGCCCTTCCACCATATGAGGACAGCTAGAAGCAGAGAGCCCTCGCCAGACACTGAACCTCCTGGTGCCTAGAAGTGTGAAAACTAAATTTCTGTTGTTTATAAATTACCTAGTTCAAGGTTGCTGGGCTTTTTCTTTTAATAGAGACAAGGTCTCACTATGTTGTCCAAGCTGGTTTCAAACTCCTGCCTCATGCAATCCTCCCACCTTGGCGTCTCAAAATACTAGAATTACAGGCATAAGCCACCACACCTGGCCTTGTCTAACGTATTTTATTATTGTAGCCGGAACAAACTAAGACAGCCCTATATCTAAAGCATATGAAATGCAAGTCTGGTGAATGGTAGTGTTACCAACAGAATAAGGAAGTCAAAAGGGGAAGTTTTTGGGTTTCAACACTGATTTTGAAGTAACAACAGAAAAATCCCAAGAGCTGTCATGTAGGCAGCTCTAGACGAACTAAAGTTCTGCAGAGACATCACGCACAGAGTTGCTAGGAGAAAGGCAATGTCTAAAGCTTTAAGATGAACGCCCTTCAAGAGACCACACGAAAGGAAAGGCAAGTCTAGATGATTACCTAGAGTTATGAAGCAAGAAGAAAAAGAGCCAGAGAAGTGGTTCAACTGTGTATGGAATTCAAAGAAAGACAGCACATCAAAAAAGAAGTATCAATGCAGTCAAATGAAGCAAGAAGGTGGAAGTGCATGAAGACTGAGACACTCTAATTTGACTAAGTCAACAGTGATTTTTTTAAAAGAACCATTGATAAGGGAAGAATGAGAGCAAAAGCCAGATTTCAATAGCGTAATGAAGCGAATTTTTAATAATTTGTTCACTAAATTTTTTTAAGTTTACTAAACTTTACTAAATTTTTTAAAGTTTAAAAGGAGATGTTATTTTTTAAAACAAAACAAGTAGTCAAAATAGAAGAAAGATGGGTTATCTACATAATAACCTGCCCTGACATACCATGACATGACTGTTAAACAGGATAGTGACCACAGAAATGACCCCCTTTGAACTATACAGTCAAACAGCACTGGCTGGACTCTAAGCATTCACGCCATAAGCTGGGGAGCTAGAAAATTTGACCCAGGATAAAAACAACAAGCTAGCTCCAAGAACCATGAGTTTTACAAGGAGATTTCATAGAGCCATAATATCCTGGATCATCAAATTGTTCAATAACATTGCAATCCAAGTCACATCTAACCTTTTAGGGATGCTTTGAAACCCCTAATGTCAATGTCAAAATGGGCATCTTACGGCCCATAAAATCCAAGCCCTAGCCTAACCAAGTATAAGAACAGAAAAGCTTGAGCCTAAAATTTACACAGGAAGGTTGCACTATAAGGGTGTGGATGGAAAAACAAAACAATAACAATTCTGTTCAAGGAATGAAGTGTAATGAAAAGGAATAGGGGGAAAATGGGAAAGAATCATATGAAACTTTTTTCCAACTTAAGGCAGATGAGAGAGAAGACCCGTGGGAAAAGGGGATCCAGGAAAGGCTAAAAAGTAGAGATGGGAAGAAGGGTAGTTCCTAAGGGAGCAGGGTCTTCAGGCAGTGATAAATAATGGGATCCAGGGCAGAAGGGACTCAAGAATTCAAGAATAGATAGAAGAATATGTAAGGTGTCGGCCAGGTGTGGTGGCTCACGCCTGTAATCCGAGCACTCTGGAGGCCAAGGCGGGCGGATCACCTGAGGTCGGGAGTTCAAGACTAGCCTTACCAACATGGTTAAACTCCGTCTTTAAATTTTAAAACAAAAAAAAAAAAAAAAAGAAGAAGAATATGTTAAGGTGTCAAGGGCGGGGAAAAAAAACAAAACACAGGCTTTCTAAATGATACAAATGGTTTCTGAGGGAAGTACCAGAGAAGCAGTACTTCTCTGGATCAAGAGTAGAATGCCTCAGCAGTCAGCTTGGCTAAAATACGCCTCAGAGGATGAAATGAGATCTATGCAAAGTCACATTATGAAACACTAATCACTGTATGCAGAGTAGAACTTGAACTTTCCTAATTAAAAGAACAAAATGTCTAAAAGAATGGACCACAAAAGATAGACTGGACAAAATGAAAACTAAAAAGCAGAATTCCAAATTGGACAATGTGTTTCTAGCATTACCCATGGGATCTAACCTGTCAATTCAAACATCAGGTTCCCTACCATGAAAATGGCTGTATCATGCTCCCAAGCCTTAATGTCTTTAGCTATTATAACATTTGACCAATTCCAGGCCAGGCATGGTGGCGCACGCCTGTAATCCCAATGCTTTGGGAGGCCGAGGCAGGCAGATCACAAAGTCAGGAGATGGAGACCTGATGAAAGCCTGTCTCTACTAAAAATACAAAAATTAGCTGGGCATGGTGGCAGGCACCTGCAGTCCCAGCTACTTGGGAGGCTGAGGCAGGAGAATTGTTTGAACACGGGAGGCGGAGGTTGCAGTGAGCCAAGATTGCACCACTGCACTCCAGCCTGGTGACAGAGTGAGACTCTGTCTCAAAAAAAAAAAAAATTGACCAACTTCTTTTTTCTAAATCCATTCTCACCATGGAAAGGTATCATTTGAGTCCTTCCATCCTTTGCTTATAACTACAGCCGTAAGCACATAGTCAAGACATAAAGAGAAAACACACATAGCATAATGATCCAGTGTTGAATGAATCCTATTTGCCACTATCAAGGCACATTTAATTAACAGCAATATATACATAACACTGCAGTAAAAGTAAACCATGACCTACTCAATTATTTTTCCATTTTTTTATTTCAGAAAAAAGGAGAACAATTATAAAAAGCAACACTGTGATACTTAGTTGTGAATGCAATAGGAAGGATAGACATTTATAGCTTGTTGCAGCTAAACTGAAATAAGCCACCATCTATTTTAAATGATCTACAGAATAATCAATTTCTAAAACTTAAATTTTATTCAAAACCTTGTCCAATTTTCAGTTAATTGACAATTTTTTTTCTCTTTGAGACATTAGTTCATCAATTAAAATTTAAAAAGAGGGGGAAAAGCCTAATATGTTAAGAAGAAAGTTCCTATTTTTGGTAAGGAAAGGAGTTTTAGTCCTAGCCCTTATTCCCTATTCCTCAATAAATAGTTTCATTTTCTCCTTTCCAACACCTTCAGTATGAATGAAATCTCAATATTAACCTCTAATTTTCAAGTTCTGGTATGAATAAGATCATGACATTGTATTGCATATATTTTTGTCTTTTTGAAACTGTTCCCATATTATGAATTATGACAAAGTCTCCGGGGGAGAAACAACTGTGTATGGTAGGTAATCCCATCTTACGAAAACTAGCTACTCTCATTTTCGTATGCTGAATTCCAGTCTTTTCTTGTTGTATGCGTACCCTAGTTGTTATGCTGAGCTCATGAGCCCCTTATAATCTACATTCAATACTCAAATCTGCAGTGCCATGGCCTGTGCAAGTCGAAAGCCTCCTCTGTCTGCCAAGATTTCCCTCAGTTACTGGGAGAGCTGACCTCAAAACTCTCAGAGCTGCTTGGTCACCATCGCTTTTGTGCACTGCGTCTATCCAGTGAGGACACAGCTCACCAACTTCTACACAAGATAAACAAAAATCAAACATGTTCAAAAAGCATTCCTTAGCATACCAGACTTCAGTGACGATTTCTGAAGCTAGGCAGAAGAGTGGTACACCAGGTAACAATGAAACCAACTCCCTCAAAAGAAGCTGGAGAAAGGAACCTTCTTAATCTGTCTTTCCATCATCCAACCTTGAGGAAGGGGAACTTTATCTTACCTATCCCTGACCTTACATAACTTTTAACTTTTCTGACTTTTCTTTTTTCTCTCCTCTTCCCTATTAGGAATAAGACCAGCAAATCCACCCTCTTGTTTGCTCCACTTCTGACCTCTCAGACCCTGTGAACATCCATCCTCACAAGACTCCCTATCCTTCAGTGAGCTTGACGTCAAGGCAATGTCCCCAGTGTAGTTCCCTCCATATAAGGAATTCTGGTGTCCACTGATGCCACAATATATTTTCTCCTTCCCTATTTCCCAGGTTTCATGTAGTCACCAGACTCTACATGTAAGCCATAGTCTATTAATTGAACAAACATCTTGAATGCTTACTTATTATATCCAATATTGTACAAAGCACTGACAAAAGGAACAGACACACTTTCTGACCCCAAGCAGCTCAGGATCCAGAGGGGACTTAGGCAGGTGAACAAGTCCAAGGAACAAGCACTATTAGAGAGGAATGAGTTAAACAGTACCAGAAGGGCATAAGAGAGCATCTCAGCCCATCTGAAGGTTTGGAGAAGTTAGGCAGCTAAGGAACAGCAGAGTAGAAAGAAAGCTGTGAGTAGGAAGGAAAAGCATACAGAAAAGCACCAAAACAACAGAGAACATGGCATGTCTGAGAATCTGCAATTAGTGCAGACAGGCAGATGCATGGGAAGGAAAAAGAAAAAGGGCACTGCGAGACATCAGGCAGGAACCAGCTCATGAAAGAATCTGTGTTTGAGTTGAAACATTAGTATTTTATTTATTTCCATCTAAAAGCAAAGGAGAGGCAATAAAAGATGTTAAGCAGAAGATGATCAGCTCCATATCTTAGAAAGACCAGATGTAGCAGCAGCGTGGAAAACAAACTAGAAAGGAATTGAGATGGAAAACTGCGATGCCAATTAATAGGTTGATACAACAGTCAAGGCCAAAAATCATAAAGGCTACACTAAGCCACTGAAAGTAGGGAAAGGGAGGAAAAAGTAAACTCCTTAATACATATTCACTAAGTCTACTGAGTACAGAGAGAAACATTGGAAAGTACTAAAATTATTATACTCTTAATAGTTACAGTGCAATCATTACAGTGCATTCAAATTCACAATGATAATCCAAAGTAACCAGATCAACTATCCAAACATTGCACATGAACTGTTAGCATCTGTTAAAACGCACAAAACTATACTCCAAAAAGAGTGAACTTTATTGCATGGAAATTATAACTGAAAAGAAAAAATTAGGGCTATCAAGTAAAAAATATGAACACATTATGAAAATGAGTATTTTAAAGAAATTTTCCGACTCAATCAGGATTTTCTTCATGTTTATTTGGTTATGATTTTGCAAGCATGTTATTTACTTATCAAAGTTAACCCTGACTTATTAAACTTATTTTTAAACAGTGATATAAAGCTCCTGAGACTTATTTTTCTAAATACACACATTTTTGATACATCTTACACTATATCATCTAAAAAAATTCTCATTTTTATAAAAAACATTTATTAATGCACAATTGTTAATGTTTCAAGTTTTTATGTCTTTGCTTTAGTAATGTGATTTAACAGGACATTATTATTTCATATGTAGCTTTGTGTGTTTATATTCGATGACAATACACTTTATAAAATGTTTTAAAATTATATGAAATATCTATGGGATTTCCAAATGAAGATGGCCAATGGACAGTAAACAATTTTAGCCTAGTCAAATTATTTGAAAATTTACTATTATTACAAAACACATAGTTTTACTTAAGAGAATGGTTAATTCAAATACTTCATTTCTTGGCCATGACATATGTCTGAACTTAATACACACAAAAATGTAAAGGAAAAGATTTAGGGAGCAACAGAGAAAATCCAAAGGATTGCACAGAGGTTTTTAAGACTTATTTTCAAAAGCTAGTTCCCTCAGTGTTAGTTTATAAATCATTAACTATTTGTTAGACATGCTGGAGACTATCATGCCTGGAACCTGAATCTAGATATATAAAGAAGAGATACATTCTATCTACACTCAGCACAGCATTCCTTATCTTCAAATTAACGTATACTGTCATTTATAATAAAAGTCTTGCTTCAGTATTTTGGCAAGCAAAAATTAGATAACTTGTGAATGATAAAAAAAATTAAACCATTATAGCAAGGCAAACATTCCAGCTTCCAAAGTGCTACCAAATTTGTATGATGATGCTTTGAATTACACTTTTCACAAAAGATACAGTTTCTTATAGTCTAAACTAATATTTCTAAAGATAAGATTTCAATTTAAGATATAAGAAAATATAGCAGTACTTTGTTCCTCCTAAGTCATAACCTCATTTTTCCACTGCAGTTCTATTGTCATTTCTAGACTTAATTTTATTGTGAGAAAGTACTTTATCAACACCTTTTCCTTTTTCTGTTTTCCAGACTACATACTGCTAACAGTGCCAGCTTGGTTTCTATTAGCACATAAATGTGGCAACCCTACATCAAATAACAGTTTGTAGTAATTTGTTCTCACAGCAATAAACTTTCATATGACTACAGTCAACTCATTTTTCAAGAATAATCCTACTTTTTAAAAAAATGCTAATTTAACTCACAATGAACTATACAATCTAATGCTATAAAAACTGGTGACCAAAGAAACCAGATTCATCTTGTCTTGTCCCAGCCTTCAGCTTTCCTTTCTTACCTCATTTTAACTGTTTAATCAATCACCACTGTCCTCCAACCCCAATTCTGAATTTAGGAGAAAAAAGTCCAGGGGTGCTATGGAGGGCCTTAGATACACTAGAGAGCTAGAGCAGTGTGCAACCCTGGTGTCCCCTCCTGCTCTCATATCAAAAATGAAGTGTTTGAAATTTCCCTGAAACCAAGTTAATCAATTAATCATTCTAATTTTATGGCAAGGGTATCAGCACAATTATGTTGTCTATGAAAGTCAGATATTTAGTGCCTACAAACACAATTACAGTGCTCACTGGTCAACTATTTTTTTTTCTTTAGAAATGTGGTCTTACTACATTACCCACACTGGCCTTGAACTCCTGGGCTCAAGAGCTCCTCCTGCCTCAGCCTCCCAAGTGGCAATTAATTTTTTTACATTTTATTTTTAAATGATTTAAAATCCAAAGTTGCCAAAATAACAGACAACTCTCATATTATAATCCTTTTGCTTATTCAAAATAACACTTTGCTCATAATCACCAATTTTTAATATTTTGTCATATTTTTCTATCTTATTCATATTCATACATACTACTTATTTTTTTGGTTCTAGGGTTCCCAGATATTTAGTCAAACATTATGCTTACGTTTCTGTGAGGTTTTTTGGATGAGATCAGTAGTTAAATCAGTGGGCTTTAAGCACACTGCCCTCGATAAAGTGAGGCATGCACAGCAGCATTCCACCATTAAATGAAAGTGGTACACACTCGGTTCTTCACTTTGCTTGAAGGATAAATGACCAGACATCAGATTACATATCAATGTACGGGCTATCGCTGACAGTTTGGTTGGATGGTCAGGGACTTAGAAGGAACATAATTGGAAAATCAACGACAAGAAAGTGTAAGGAAGAGGTATGTGGCTAGCGCTCTCTAAATGCGCAAAAAACCTGAAGGTATTTGTATTCTCCTATGTCAATGCCCACCAAAGGATGACCTTAGCAGAGAAAGAATATTAATAATATAGGAAGATCAGTTCTATGGATACAACTCAGTCTCTTTCCCACCTGTCATCCTATCCTACTGTCATCACCCAGTGGGCTCATGAACAAAGTTGCCAGGGTAGCAGAGATGGTGGTTACATGTGGGCTCAGCAACATGGACTTCTACTCACCAAGGCTGATCTGGCTACAGCTGATGCCAAGTGCCAATCTGCAAGCAGCAGAGAACAATACTGGGTCTCAATATGGAATCACTGCCAAGAATAATGAGCCAAGCTACCATGCCAGGTTGATAACACTGGACTGCTTATATCATGGAAAGTGCACTGTTTTGTTCTTGCTGTAATAGACACTTACTCTGGATGCAGATTTGCCTTCCCTGCACACACTATTTCTGCCAAAACTACCATCCACGGTATTACAAAATACCTTATTCACTGTCATGGTATTCCACATAGCATTGCCTATAATCAAGGAGCTAACCTCACAGCAAATGAAGTGTGGCAGTGGGCCCACACTCACGGAATTCACTAGTCTTACCATGTTCTCCACCATCCTGAAGCAACTGGCTTGATGGAATGGTGGAATGGCCTCTGGAAGACTTGGGTACAGAACCAGATGGATGCCAATTCTTAGCAGGGCTGGGGCAACATTCTCCAAGAAGCGGTACATGCTCCGAATCAGCAGCCAATAAATAGTGCCACTTCTCCCACAGCCAGAGTTAATAGATTCAGGAATCAAGGGGCAGAAATGTGAGTGGCACCACTCATTATTAACCCTAGTAGCCCACTAGCAAAATGTATGCTTCCTGTTCCCACAGCTTTATACTCTGCTGACGTAGAAGTCTTAGTTCGAAAGGCAAGATGTTTCCACCAGGAGACAGAACTGAAAGTTAAGACTGCCACATGGCCACTTTGGGCTCTTCATGCCTTTGAATCACCAGACAAAGAAAGGAGTTACAGTGTTGGCTCAGATGCCTGATCTTGGATTGCTACTCCACAATAAAGGTAAGGAAGAGTATGCCTAAAATACACGTGATCTCCTTTAGATGTCTTTTAGTACTACCATGCCTTGTGATTAAAGTCAGTGGAAAACTACAACAACCCAATGGCCCAGGCAGCACTACTAATGGCCCAGACCCTTCAGGAATAAAGGTTTGGGTCACCTCCCAGGTAAAAAACTACAAACATCTCAGGGGCTGGCTGAAGGTAAAGGCATACAGAATGAGTAATGGAAGGAGGCAGTTATAAATACCAGCTAGGAAACAGCAATGGGGACTATGATTGTCATGAGTATTTTATTTTGTTTAAAAGATGTTTGTGTCTATGTATTAATATATGTACTAATCAGGCATTTGTTCTCTACTGTGATGGTTAACAGCAGGTGTCAACTTGATTGGATTGAAGGCTGCTTAGATAGCTGGTAACGTATTGTTTCTGGGTATATCTGTGACGGTGTTGCCAAAAGAGACTGACATTTGAGTCAGTGGACTGAGAGAGGAAGACCCACCCTCAGTGTGGGTGGGCACCACCATACAATTGGCTGCCAATGTGGCTAGAGCTGACTTGTTGGCATAAACTGACTTGCTGAATCTTCTGGCTTTCACCTTTTTCCCATGCTGGATACTTCCTTCTGTTCCTCCTGCCCTTACATATCAAGACTCCAGGTTCTTTGGCCTTTGGACTCTTGGACTTACACCAGTGGTTTGCCAGGGGCTCTCAGGCCGTCAGCCACAGACCGAAGGCTGCACAGTCGGCTTCCCTGCCTTTGAGGCTTCTGGACTTGGACTGAGCTACTACTGGCTTCTTTCTTTCCCAGCTTGCAAGATGGCCTATTGTGGGACTTCACCTTGTGATACTATGCACCCAACTCTTTCTAATGAACTACCTATTATATATACACATATAGCCTATTAGTTCTGTACCTCTGGAGAACCCTGACTTACAATACATCTACCCTCTCTTTTCCCCTTAACATGTAACCTAAGATGTATTAACTTGATATCATAGCATATAAATAACAAGATATCAAGGAGAAGAATAAACATTATCCAAAAGTTTTGCATCCTCTTCTAGGGAAAGGGTCAGTGCATTTTTGGTTGTACACAGGATAGCTGTTATCATGTTAGGCAGATTTATGACCATGTTAATTGTTATTTTATTTGGAAATTAAGCATGGCCTAAGGAGATGTGTATGGGTACCAAGTTGAAAAGGGGTGGACTTGTGATAGTGAATTTTATGTGTCAACTTGAGTGGGCCATGAGGTGCCAGATATTTGGTCAAACAAATACTATCCTGGGTGTTTCTGTGGGAACATTGTTGGATGAGATTAACACTTAAATCAGTGGACTATGAGTAAAGCAGATTACCCTCCATAATGTGGGTGAGCTTCACCCAATTAGTTGAAGGCATGAATAAAGCAAAAAGATTGTCCTCTCCTGAACAAGAAAGAATTCTTCAACACAGTCTTCAGACTTCATATGCAACACTGGTGCTTCCTGATTATACAGTAGACTGTCTCCAGACTCAAATGGGAACACTGACTTTCCTGGGTTTCCACCCTGCCTGGTCACCATGCAGACTTTGGACCTGCCAGTCTCCATAATCACAGGAGCTAATTCCTTACAATAAATCTTTTTATATTTATATACACACACATAATCCTTGACTTACAATGATTCTATTTACAGTTTTTTACTTCATGATAGTGCTAAAGTAATACACAGACAGTAGAAACTGTATCTCTCTCACAATGGTAGGCAGTAGCGCTAAGCCACAGCTCCCACTCAGCCAGACATTTTCAACTTAGGCTATTTTCAACTTATAATGGTATTACTGGAACATAACCTCATTGTAAGTCAAGTAGATTCTGTATATACAGTCATACGTCACTTACCAACAGAGATATGGTCTGAGAAATGCATCATTAAGCAACTTCGTCATTGTATGAACATCACAGAGTGTGCTTACACAAACCTAGATGGTACAGATGGTACAGCCTACTATATACCTAGACTAGATGATCTAGCCTATTGCTCCTGCGCTACAACCATGTACAGCATGTGACTGTATGCAATACTATAGGCAACTGGAGCACAATGGCAAGTATTTGTCTAACTAAACACATCTAAACATAGAAAAGGTACAGTAACAATACTGAATTCCTTCGTTGACTGCCATACAACAATGGTCCCATCAGATTATAATACGGTATTGTTACTGTACCTTTTGATGAAGGCACATTTTGACGAAGAACAGCATATTTTTCAGGGCCTAAAATGTGTCCCTACGGATTGCTTATTGCAAAGGGAGAATTAGTACGTGTGCATGCACACACACACACACACATAAACACAAATGGTCATGTCATTGTGGCACACGGCCATTTGTGTTTGTGTGTGTGTGTGTGCATGCACGTGTGTGTGTGTGTGTGTGTGTATGGCCCTCCATGTCCATGGGTTCCAAATCTGTGGATTCAACCAATTGTGGATTTAAAATATTCAAGAAAAGTGATGAAACATAATGATACAACAAGAAATAATAGAGTATTATTATTAAATATTATTATACTATATATACTATATATTATTATTAATAAAACAACAAATTACATACAATTACATTGTATTAGGTATTTAAAGTAATGTAGAGATGATTTAAAGTATGTAGGAGGATGTGGAGATTATATGCAAATACTATGCCAATTTATATAAGGGACTTGAGCATCCGCAGATTTTGGTATCTATAGGAGGTCCTGAAACTAATCTCCTACGGATACTAAGGAACGACCCTGGTGTGTGTGTGTGTGTGTGTGTGTGTGTGTGTATGTGTATGTTTATATCCTATTGGTTCTGGTCTCTGGAGAAGCCTAATACATTATTACAGCACTTTTTCCTTGAGTATAAAATCCAGTATATAATCACATACTGCATTTATTTTGTCATGTCTCTTAGGTCTGAAAGCTTCTCAATTTCTGTCTTTTAGGACTGACTTTGTTGAAGAATATTGTTTTCTGTTTGTTTAAACATTATTTTTTGTTTGGCATTTCTTCATGATTCAGGTTATACATGTTCAATACTTCAGTGATGTGTGCTTCACAGGGTATCACAACCAAAAGCATAAAATGTCAGTCTGTCCCTCATTAATGACATTAGATCTGAACACCCAGTTAAAGTGATATCCAGTTTATTCATAGTATAGATACTAATTCTCCCTTTGCAATAAGCAATCCATAGGGATACATTTTAGGGCCATGAAAAATATGTTGTTCTTCATCAAAATGTCCTACCTAGATTTAGCATTCACTGATGATTCTTGCCCGAACTAATCCTTACTCTAACGGTTACAATGGAGTAACTTTCTGACTCTTCCACTTCTTCCAAGTTTATCAGTCAATACTGCACCGTAGGGAAAAGCCCTCCCTTATTTCCACTTAGATAACCACCTATCTATTGGACTACTCATGAATCACTATTTTTTTTCAATGCTTTACCACTCATTCTTGGTCAGGTGCAATGACTTACATCTGAAATCCCAGCACTTTGGGAGGCTGAAGCAGGAGGATTACTTGAGCCCAGGAGTTCAAGACCAGCCTGGGCAACATCGTAAGACCCAACTCTATTTCAATTTTAAAATAGGCCAGGTGTGGTGGCCCACTCCTGTAATCCCAGCACTTTGGGAGGCCAAGGCAGGCAGATCACTTGAGGTAGGAAGTTCAAGACCAGCCTGGCCGACATGGTGAAACCCCATCTCTAATTTAAAAAATACAAAAAAAATTAGCTGGGCGTGGTGGCGCGTGCCTGTAATCCCAGCTACTCAGGAGGCTAAGGCAGGAGAATCGCTTGAACCTAGGAGACAGAGATTGCAGGGAGCCGAGATCACGCCACTGCACTCCAACCTGCGCAACACAGCAAGACTGTCTCAAAAAAAAAAAAAGTTTAAAAAAATAAAACTCATTCTTTTCCCTAATCATTTTAACGCACAACCTGTCCCAGACTTGGTCAGTGGAAGCACTTTCAAAAGCTGCTCTGTGTGCTGACATGCCCCCTTTTAACTTTAGTTTTTTTCTCTCTCTTTTTTGTTTTTGAGCACTACATTTGTTCTCTTACAAGTAGCCTTGATTCCTTTTAATGGGAAATGATACTAGAAAGCAAGATCTGGACATCAGGTACACTCCTTGCTACTCAGGTACCTTGCCTTCTACGGTCTTTCATGAACACAGCTAGGATATCTATATTTAGATATATGTATGCATATTTAGGTCTTTTATATACATTTAAATCTGCTGTACACATATTTATGCTGCATATAAACTTATATTGTATACATATGTGCTATGCATGTTTCAAAATATTGTAAGGAATACCTTATTCAGTTGACTTGTAATGATTTGTTTATAATTTTCCTCATTCAGAAAACTATTTGAATGTGAAATTGACTTTAAACTTGTTTATTGATTTAAGACATCCCAAATGAACCAATAAGCATATAGCCAACTTACCCAGAACAAGTAAGAATATGATGTACAAGAGTAATGATCAAATTGAATGGTGAAACCCAAATATTATCATGGGGATCCAATGCAATGTAATGTCCATGTCTCTACCTAGCATAAAAGCCTGGCCTGATACCCATCACCAAACCACTTACCAAACAACCTGTGCGCTCACTTCTCTGTGTCTTTCCAATAAACTAGAGGATGCTTAGTGGCAGTTAAAGCAGAAGAAAAGGTTAAGCATCTAAGAATTTGGGTCCTATATCCCTGTCCTACCACATTTTTAGACTGGAAATAAATGCTTGAATTTGAAAATTTTTTACACGGTTTGCATGGTTTCTGACTGTTTCTGTGTGTTACATCTCAAGGAACTAGATGTTTGCTATGACTTCAAGTGAAATTGAAATTGAAACTAAAATCAGGAACAAGCATGCACATGTTCTTATGCTCTGTGCATACTTATTACAAATATATATTCAATATAATTTAAGATTTGTGTACTACTCTTCTATCTATGGGCCCCCATCCTTGTTCCTTAGTATCAGCTCTACAAATAAATATATTAAGTGCTCACCATCAGGTCGTTTCCTCAGTCTGTTTGGATATAATTCATTGTCTAGTAGATCCTCAGGGAGACTACCAGTGTAGGGTATTCTCTGAGTTCTTGAGTGCTTAAACTTTTTTTTTCTTTCTTTCTTTTCTTTTCTTTTTTTTTTTTTTTTTTTAGACAGTCTTGCCCTGTAGCCCAGGCTGGAGTGCAGTGGCACGATCTCGGCTCACTTCAACCTCTTCCTCCTGGGTTCAAGCAATTCTCCTGACTCAGCCTCCCAAGTAGCTAGGACTACGGAAGTACACTACCACGCCTGGCTAATTTTTGTATTTTTAGTAGAGATGGGGTTTCACCATGTTGGCCAGGCTGATCTTGAACTCCTTACCTCATGATCCATCTGCCTTAGCCTCCCAAAGTGCTAGGATTACAGGCATGAGCCACTGGGTCCTGCCTCAAACATTTTTTACAGCCTTAATCTTGAAGGCACTTAGTTGGATGTAACTCTTGCTTTGTACTTTCTTTCCTTAAGTTCCTTTAAAAAAATAAAAAAGTTGCTCCAGTGCCGCCTTGCTTTGTACGTTACTTTTGAGAAGTCAGATGCCAACCTAATTATCCTTCCATTTATAATTTATCTTTTTGCCTGAAGTCCTGAGGATTTTCTTAAATGTTAAAAAGTCTAATAATATTACTCAATATTGAAGTCCAATAGTTTTAACAGGATATATCTCAGAGCTATTCATTATGGGAAATGATCATTGTATCATTATCCATTTTCCCCAGTACCTCATAAGCCATTTCAATGTGTATATTCAAGTCTTTTATTTTCAGAACTACATTTGTTGAATAATTTTTCTTCTTTAAGGACTTCAGTTGTACATCTATTACATCTTCTTTGCCTGTTCTCCATTTCAGCCACTTTTTCTCTGACGTTTTTTCTTTCTGTATTTAGTTTTTTTAAGTGTTCCCCTACTTTTCTTCAATGTCCCTATTAAATTTTTATTTAAATCTATTCTTCCTTGGGGATCTTGTAAATATATTCATCATTTCTGATAAGATTCTGTCTTTTCCTTTTTTTTTTTTTCCCCCAGAATCCATGGTCATTGTATTTCCTCCCTTTTCTTGTCCATTTCTTTCTTAGTTTTTAATACCTGATTCTAGGTGTTATATTTTTGTTTTCATATTATCTAATGCTTGTCTCAGGACATTTATTCAGTTTGGAGTACTGTATTCCTGTTTTTCTTCTACATAATGGTTGGATTTGGAGGAATATTTTTATTTGCATTTTCTGATTTCCTTTTACAGTAGTTTTGTGGTATTTTTTTTTCTATTTCTAGGCATTTACTACATAGCATTCTAAGTATAAAAGGTCACTAACAGTTTAACGAGGTTCACTTTGTTTAATGAATGATAGAGAAAAACTGGTGTGTAATTTTTCCTGTTTCTGCAAAATGTACAATTTCTCTTTCCTTTCACTGGTCACATCTCCAAGGTGCCAACCCCTTTTCTATTTATCTGATTCCCCTCTAGAAGTAAGGCTTCTTTGAGGCTGCCCCTTCTGGTTCTGCTCACTTTAATGCCCTTTTCTTTAGCCAGAGATGTAAACTAACAAGTCCCAGGCCAGGGTTATGTATTTTGGCACATACTGTTGACGTCTTCTCTTTCTGAGAATGATTTTTGTATGTATTTTGTCTAAGGTTTGGGGGTCTCTCTCCTTTTTTTCATAGAATCTCTTTTTTTTGTTTTTTTGTTTTTTTAATTTTTTTTAAGACCAAGTCTTGCTCTGTCACCCAGGCTGGAGTGCAGTAGTATGATCTTGGCTCACTGCAACCTCTGCATCCTGGGTTCAAGTGATTCTCCTGCCTTGGCTTCCTGAATAGCTGGGGCTACAGGCACGCACCACCACACCAGGTTAACTTTTTTTTTTTTCTTTTTTTGAGATGGAGTCTCACTCCATTGCCCAGGCTGGAGTGCAGTGGCACAATCTCAGCTCACTGCAACCTCCGTCTCCAGAGTCCAAGCAATTCTCCTGTCTCAGCCTCCCAAGTAGCTGGGACTATAGGCACGCACCACCACACCCAGCTATTTTTATTTTTAGTAGAGATGGAGTTTCACCTTGTTGGTCAGGCTGGTCTCAAACTCCTGACCTCAGATGATCCACCCACCACCTCAGCCTCCCAAAGTGCTGGGATTACAGGTATGAGCCACTGCACCTGGCCACTAATTTTTGTATTTGTAGTAGAGATGGGGTTGTGCCATGTTGGCCAGGCTGGTCTTGAACTCCTAACCTCAGATCATCTCCTGCCTCAGCCTCCCAAAGTGCTGGGATTACAGGTGTGAGCCACCACACCCAGTCTTCTTTTTTTAATAGAGTCTCTTAAGTCTCCCCTTCCCCACTATTCCATGCCCAACAAGACTACTGCGGCAAGAGCCCTATGTAACCAATATCCCTTTTTCTCTTTTTTTTTTTTAAAAAAAGGATGGATTCATATATATTTTTTCAACCTTTATTTTAGATTCAGGGGGTACATGTGCAGGTTTGTTATATGGGTTATGCAGTGAAATGCTGAGATTTGGGATACAAATGATTCCATCACTCAGGTAGTGACCGTAGTACCCAATAGGTAGTTTTTCAGCCTTTTCTCCCTTCTTTTTCTCGTCTTCTAGTAGTCCTCAGTATCTATTGTTCCTACTTCTATGTTCCTGTGTACCAACGTTTGGCTCCCACTTACACATAAGAACATGCAGTATTCAGTTTTCTGTTCCTGAATTAAATTCACTTAGGATAATGGCCTCCAGCTACATCCATGTTGCTGCAAAGGACATAATTTTGTTATTTTTTATAGCTGCATAATATTCCGTGGTGTATATGTACCACATTTTTATTTTGTTCTCTGTTGCCCAGAATTTTTTGTTCTCACTCTGTTGCCCAGGTTGAAGTGCAGTGGCATGATCACGGGTCACTGCAGCCTGTATCTCCCAGGCTCAAGTGATCCTTTCACCTCAGCTTCCCTAGGAGCTGGGACAATAGGTGTATACCACCATAACCAGCTAATTTTCCTTTTTTTCCAATAGAGACAAGGTCTTACAACGTTGCTTAGGCTGGTCTCAAATTCCTGAACTCAAGCAATCCTTCCTCCACAGCCTCCCAAATGCTGGGATTATAGGCATGAGCCACCATGTCCAACATATGTACCACATTTTCTTTAATCCACCATGGATGGGCACCTATACTAATTCCATGTCTTTGCTATTGTAAATAGTACTGTGATGAACATACAAGTACATGTGTCTATTTTGATATTCATTTAGCCATATACTCAGTAATGGGATTGCTGGATCACATGGTAGTTCTAAGTTTTTTCAGCTTTCCACAGTGGCTGGACTAATTTACATTCTCATCAACAGTGCATAAGTGTTCCATTTTCTGTGCAGCCTCACGGCATCTGTTATTTTTTGACTTTCTAATAAAAGCCATTCTGATTGGTGTTAGAATTGTATCTCACTGCAGTTTTGATTTGCATTTCTCTGATGATTAGTGATGCTGAGCATTTTTTTATGTTTGTTGGCCACTTCTATGTCTTCTTCTGAGAAGTGTCGTTCACGTCTTTGCCCACTTTTTAATGGGGCTATTTGCTGTTTGCTTGCTGAATTAAGTTCTTTATAGACTCTGAATATTACGCCTTTGTCAGATGCATAGTTGCGAATATTTTCTCCCATTGAGTATGCTTTCTGTGTATTCTGCTGATAGTTCCTTCTGCTGTGCAGAAGTTCTTTAGTTTAATTAGATCCTACTTGTAAATTTTTTTCTTGAAATTGCTTTTTCAGGACTTAGTCATTAATTCTTTTCAAAGGTAGAGGTCCAGAATGGTATTTCCTAGGTTTTCTTTCAGGATTTTTACAGTTTGAGGTCTTACATTTAAATTTTTAATCCATCTTGAGTTAACTTTTATATATGGTGAAAGGTAGGGGTCCAGTTTCATACTTCTGCATATGGCTAGTCAGTTATCACAGCACTATTTCTTGAATAGGAAGACTTTTCCCCACTGCTTGTTTTTTTTCCACTTTGTCAAAGATCAGATGGCTGTAGGTATGCGGTTTTCTTTCTGGGTTCTCTATGCTGTTTCACTGGTCTATGTGTCTGTTTTTGTAAAAATGGTAGATTCTTTGCAGTTCCACAGTCTTAAAAAAATTCTGAGAGGTTCAATACCAGACTTTCTACACAGGAGATTTTATCACTCATAATTATCTACATTATATTACAGTAACATATTACCCCAAAATTTCAGTGGCTTAATACAATAGTTCACTTCCCCCTCATTCTGCATGTTTAGTGCAGCTTGTCTAGGGGCTCTGTTCCATGTCTTCTTCACTACAGAACCTTTGTTTAAAGAGAAGGTGACATCTAGAGTACTGCCAGTTGATGAAGTAGTGGAAATAAAGCTTATAAAGGAGTTACACTGACAGTTAAATGCACCAGCCCTGAAGTCTTACATGTAACCTCTGCTCAATTTCATTGCCAAGAACTGATCACTTAACCACAAACGGGCCTATCTTGCTTCAGATGGAGAGCCAGAAATCTCCACCATAGAAGCTGTATCGTAAACCTAAAACATTACTAAACATTTCAGTTAGCTGCAGTAATGTACTTAGCATATAAAAACATATAGAAACTACAATGACTCAACATTAAAATCAAACATATCAAGTTCTAATGAAATTAAAATGATATACAGTAAGACCTGTCACATACACGTAATATTTTAGTTAGCCAAATGATGAAGACTAAAATGCTTTAATTAGAGTTCCCAGAAAACAAAGTTAGCTATTGCCAAAGCAAGCTATTGCCAACTTTAAATTATGAAAGATGACTGTATCCATAACACCCTTATAAGAAAATCTGCATTTTTTTTTTTTTTTTGAGACAGAGTCTTGCTCTAGAGTGTAAAGGCACCATCAGGGCTCACTGCAGCCTTGACCTCCCAGGTTCAGGCAATCCTTTCACCCCAGGCTCCAGAGTAGCTGGGACTACAGGCTTGTGCCACCAGACCTGGAAATTTTTTTATTATTTGTAGAGACAAGGTTTTCCTACGTTGCTCAGGCTGGTCTCAAAACCTGGATAATTTTTTATTATTTGCAGAGATAAGGTCTTCCTATGTTGCTCAGGCTGGTCTCAAATCCTGGGCTCAAGCAATTCTACCTCAGCCTCCCAAAGTGTTGGAATTATAGGCATCAGCCACTGTGCCCAGCCTTCCACGATTTTTAATAAAGAGAATCACTAATACACACATACATAGGTGTACCTCATATACATAGAGATGTTTATCTTCATATAGGTTTAGATGCTATTAATTACCTGTTTACTTACCACAAATACATCTGAAGTAATATCTGAAGGGGTAGTAAACACAAAGAAAGATACCTATTTAATGTTGTACGTATAGCAGTTATTATTTGGGGCCACACCTCTGGAAGTAAAAGGTAAGTTTTAAAGTATCTATAATATCTGGATGATAGCAAGTTCATACACATAAACATTAAAAAATCCAAGGCCATCCCATAGAGAAAGACAACTAATCACAGAAAATGACTTGTTGTTTATTTGTTGTATGCCCATAAAAGGGAATTTTAAACTCACTAAAAATCACGTAAAAATTCAGTGTTTCTCTCCTACCATTTGCTTTACTATTGCCTTCCATTTTCTAAAACTTTTTAAAAGTGTGAGTGAAAAACATACTAGCTTTTTAAAAAGAAGCTTACACTTTACTAAACTGTCCTTATTTATGATATTAAAATTGACTGAAATAATGAAAGAATAAAAAGCAAATGGGCAATAGATAACCAAAGGACATAACTATAAAGATCTCTTAATTAAAAAATTAAAACTGGAGTATACTTTAAAATTTTCATTCTACAAATATTTAACAAGTTCTCATTACATGTAGGCACTGTGCAGAGCGATCTAGAATAGTGGCTTAGAGTTTCATTGCATAGGATCCATTTACTAGCTATCATGTATACATTCCCAAGCAAGTTACTTAACCTCTGTGCCTCTCTGTACCCTCATCTCTAAAATGAGATTACTGGCCTTACAAGATTTGTTGTGGAGATAAAAAGAGTTAAAATATTTTAAAATCTTGGAAAAGCAAATGCCTGACACAAACCAGACATTGTAAGGATTAAATAAGATAATAAATATACACCACTTAGAATGGTGCCAAGTATATAGCAATTACACAATATGTGTACATTATATTGCTATAATTCACTAAAAGGAAGTCACTTACTGACTTCCAATTTTAAGATGGTAAAAACATTTCCATACCCCCAATAAAAAAGGTAAACAAGAAACAGAAACACATTCAACAACTCACAGACATTTATATTCCTAAGCTAAAATGAATGACGACAGAAAACATTTGAAAAAAAGGTAAATGACTCAGAAGAATAGGAAAAGGTAAAGTCAGAATGCCTGCACAGAAAACTGTTCATGTGAGCAAGCTAAATCATCCCCAGAGAACCCCAAAGGCTCTGAATTATAGAAGCTCTGGTAACCACCAAAGGCAGAGGACTGGGGAGGGCAAGATAACGAATGGAAAACAGGGAAAATGTCTGAAAGGAGTTTAAGGAGTTTTATTCCCCAAGTCCCCACACTCGCAACACTTAGAATTAATCATTTCCAGGGAGAAGAACCAGATATGGGATCACCTGGTATAGAGAGAAGCAAGGATGAGGTAAGAAATGAAAATGCAGAATAACATATAAGTCTACACAGGCACTGTTGGTTTCAGAAAGCAGACAGCCAGGCTAATGTTCCCCAAGAAGTCTGGAGGATTCTTTTATGGAAAAATGAACAAACTTGGGTAAAAGTTGTTGATATTGACATATGGGTTCCCAGTGAAAAACTATACCATGTAAGCCTCCAACCAGCAAGACAAGTACCCCTCCCACAGAGTTTCTAACCAGCATTTTGGTGTCTCATACATATTAACAGTCAAGGATCACCAGACAATTGAGAGAAATCCCTAACATGCAAGACACCAGAATAAACAAAAGGAAAAAGAAATTCAGAAGAAAGAGAGGCAATTCAGGGTACTAGGAAAATAACTTCATAAAAAGTATAATTAATATCCTTAATGAGGTATAGTTCAACAGTAAAATAGAAAAAGAGAGCAATTAAAAGGAAATAAAACAAAAAACCAAGCTCTTAGAAAATTTTTAAATCTGTATGGGGAAGTCTATTAAAGGTCTAGATAATAAAGTTAAAGAAAGAGACCAAATGTAAAGTAAAAATGCAAGGAGATAACAGGAGAGAAAAATATTTTAAAAATACAGAATAATCTTGGAAATCCAGTATCTAAGAGCATTTGAGAAAAAGTAAACAGAAGAACCCAGAGGAGGATTCTATACGTTTAGATGTTATTAATTACCTATTTACTTAATAAGATATTTTTGAATTAGTTCTTAATTCAAAATTAATTTTGAATTCAAAAATATCCCTAGAACTAAAGCAGTTTTAATGGGCACACTCAGTGCTTAGCAAATACATTTTAAAATACAAATGTAAATGTAAAATTCCAAAATTCCAAACCAGGTATAAAGAGAGGATCCTAAAACCTTTCAGAGATTTAAAAAAATAGGTCACATACAAAGCACTGGAAATGAGAATGGCATCAAACTTCTCATCAGCATCATTAGAAGCTAGAAGACAATGGGATAATGCCTTCAAAATCCCAAGTAACAATTCAATCTACAACTTTACACCAAGCCACCTATCACAAATATGAGAACATAATGAACACATTTTAATATTTGGAAAAGCTTTTCCAAAAAAAATCTCCTATGCAAGCTTTCTCAGTAATCTACTGGAGGAAGCACCACAGATCTAACAAAGAGGACAGCCACTGGACCCAGGAAACCGGATTAAGCACATAATTCCCAGGATGATAGTGAATAAAAATCCCATCATGAATATTATGCAGAGTTGAGAGAGAAACCAATCCAGAATAAAAGAGATGGAACTGAGTTCCAGAAAGGATTGTCTTTAAGGAAGAAAGAGCTCATGGGTTATCTATCCTACAGAAAATGATACTGAAAAGCAGTTAAAACATATTGAAACACTTAGAGACTCAAAGAAAGCTAAGTGAATGAAAAGACTAGGGTAATTTAACACCAGGAAAAGCAGCCAAAAAAACACTTATTTAAGGAAGAAAAAAAACATAAAACACTTGACCACACAATGTATATTTATATAGCCATTAAAAACTGAATGTCGATTCAACCAAAATTATAATATAACTTCATTAAGTAGACAGGCAGGGAAATAAAAGAGGTCTAAAATTGATGGCTCAAGATCTTTAAAATGCCACTTGAAATTGGTAGAAAGTATTAGGAGAAAGTAGAAACTGAGAATGAAATCCCTTTTGTACTATTTGACTAAGTATCTATATGAAATGTTTTAATAAAAAATTAAAAATTAAACAAATAATATTTATCGAGTGCTCTTTGTGGCAGACACTACAGACAGGTCCACTTAAACACCATTCTCAACTACCTTCTCCCCTTGGGAAGCTCAACATCTGATTTCATAGCGTCCCTTGCAGAAGGATGGCCATGTGACACCATGGATCAAAAATTCAACATACAGAAAAGTCTAGTGAAGAGGATTTCAAAACCTACATATAAAGAAAACACCTCACAAATAGAAACTGTTTTCCTCTTCCCCATATTCTTATGTGACTATGGATAATGAGGACAAAAGCCAAAACACATTTAAGCCTGCCAGAGTAGAAAGAGCCTAGATTCTCAGAAGCATGGGCTTCCTGACTCCAGACTCCCTGTTACGAGAGGTTTTTAAAAATCCTATTTAGTTAAGCCATCATAGTTGAGTTTTCTTTTACCTGCAGCTAAACGCACACAGTTATTATGACAGACACTGGGAAACAAAGATGACAAAACAGTTCCTCCCCACAAAGCACATTATCTATTGGAGTAAACATAATCAATTTTAAAAAACTGTAATACCTAACAGGATGCACTACAACCAAAATGTGCTGCTGCGAGAATTCCAAAGAGGGAGGGCCAGCACATCTAGTTGGAACATCAGAGATGGCTTCATGCGTGACTGCTATGGGTCCTGAAGAACTTAGTGAGTTTTAACAGGAATATACATTCCACATCAAAGAAACAGCATAAGCAAACATGCAGGGAAATGACAGAACATTTTCAAGAAAAGCAAGGGCTTCTGAGTTGAAAAAGAACTGCTATACAGAATTTATAGAAAAAGAAAGATAAATCATACAACAGAAAAACAGGTAAAAGACACAAGCACTTCACAAAAGAAATCTAAACAGCCAATAAACATATGAAAAATCTTCAACCTCATTAATAGTAAGGAAAATATAAATTTAAAATCACAGTAAGATGACAGTATGATTCACCCCTACCAGATTGGCAAATTTTTTTCCAATGTGACAATAAAAACTGTTGGGCTGGGCACGGTGGCTTACACCTGGTTCAGGCCGAGAAGGGTGGATCACTTGAGATCAGGAGTTCAAGACCAGCCTGGCCATCATGGTGAAACCTCGTCTCTACTAAAAATACAAAAACTTAGCTGGATGTGGTGGTATGTGCCTGTAATCCCAGCTACTCAGAAGACTGAAGTGCGAGCATCACTTGAACCCGGGAGGCAGAAGTTGCAGTGAGCCAAGATCGTGCCACTACACTCCAGCCTGGGCAACAGAGCGAGACTCTGTCTCAAAAATAAAATAAAAATAAAAACTATTGTCAGAATGAAGAACAACCAGATTGCTTACACAGTATTGTTAAGAGTATAAATTGGCTCACGCCTGCAATCCCAACACTCTGGGAAGTCAAGGCAGGCAGATCACGAGATCAGGAGATCGAGACCATCCTGGGTAACATGGTGAAACCCTGTCTCTACTAAAAAATACAAAAATTAGCCAGGCGTGGTGGCCCGTGCCTGTAGCCCCAGCTACTCGGGAGGCTGAGGCAAGAGAATCACTTGAACATGGGCGGCAGAGGTTGCAGTGAGCCGAGATTACACCACTGCACTCCAGCCTGGACGACAAAGCAAGACTCCATCTCAAAAAAAAAAGAATATAAATTAATACAAGTATTTTGAGATAAAATCAGAATTATCCAGTACAGGTGAAGATGTGTATACCTCCATGACCACTAGAGTATCTGACTTCTAGGCATGTATCTGATAGAAACTCTTATACATTTGTACCAGGAGAGATGAAACAAAAATGTTTATAGCAATACTGTTTTTAATAAAGAAAAAGAAAACAACTCAAATGTCCACTGACAGTAAAACAGATAAATTATAGTCTTCATACACATAAGTTTAAAACCATGATAATCAATAAAACACCTAACACACAACAACATAGATAAATCCAAGAACATAAAGCTATGCTGCATGCAGCATAAAAAATTGCTTTTAGGCCAAAACAAATGGATGGACATGTGCATGGCATAACCTGTACACTGGCGAACTATAACCAAGCTGTATGGACAGTTAAAAAGCACCAAATCACTGAGGAAAGACAACCTAACTAAGGCCTACTGATTTCATCTTCAAAGGTCAGGAAACAGTATAATGAAGGAGGAAGAGAACATCTTTTGGTTCACGCCTGTATTGTCAACACTTTAAGAGGCCGAGGCAGGCAGATCACTTGAGCCCAGGAGTTTGAGACCTGCCTGGGCAACACAGCGAAACCCTTACAAAAAATACAAAAAAATTATCCGGGTGCGGTGGTATACACCTGTAGTCCCAGCTACTTGGGAGGCTAAAGCAAGAGAATAGCTTGAACCCGGGAAGCAGAGGCAGAGGTTGCAGTGAGTCGAGGTCACACCATTGAATTCCAGCCTGGAAGACAGGAGTGAAAACCCTGTCTCAAGGAAAAAAAAGAAAAAAAAAAGATTAATTTGATCCCAAAATAGTCACATTATTCATAGCTGAGGTGACATTCATCAACTGTTCCTCTATTCTGCTTTAAGTCAATCCATTCAGTGGTCACATAGTATATACCACAAAAAAGAAAAAAAAAACAGCTGCTTTAGCGGTGTTCGCAATTTGATGGGGGGAGGGGAGACAAATATATAATTACAATGCAATATAACAAATGTAATTAGGGAGAGGTAAAGTAGTTAGAACACAAGGAAACAGAGAAATATCTTAGCATGGAAACTGGAAAGCTATAAGAAAGGCTTCAAAGAAAACATGATCATTTGAGCTAAGCCTTCAAAAGTACAGAGAAACTTCTGGATGCGGGAATCAATGAAGTTTGCCTGATTTCAAATCTACCCACTCACCCTTAAAAAAAAGACCATGGACCGGGTGCGGTGGCTCATGCCTGTAATCCCAGCACTTTGGGAGGCCGAGGCAGGCAGATCACAAGGTCAAGCGATCAAGACCATCCTGGCCAATGTGGTGAAACTCCGTCTCTTCTAAAAATACGAAAATTAGCTGGGAGTGGTAGGCTTGCACCTGTAGTTCCAGCTACTTGGGAGGCTGAGGCAGGAGAATCATCTGAACTCGGGAGGTGGAGGTTGCAATAAGCCAAGATCATGCCATTACACTCCAGCCTGGTGACAGAGGGAGACTCCATCTCAAAAAAAAAAAAAAAAAAAAAACCATAAAACTGCATATGATCCATGCAGTACTAGGAGACAGAAACAACCTTCAAATTACCTGCCATAGAAAAACAGACCAAATTCCAACAGAGCTGCTGCCACAGCTAGTCTAAAGATTTGGAGACAAGAAGGGAGGCTTATGGGACATTAAAAATGAGTAGAGGGGCATGGACTTAGACAAAGCAAAACAAAATCATCCCCCAGAAAGAGTCCAGCTGTAAAAGCTAAAATATTATACACAGGTCAGGACTTAGTGCTTTAAAGCACCAGCTAGGAAACAGGCGTGAGGGTTAGCCTTCGAAAAGCACAGCTTTTGAGGGCAAACCAGATAGAGAGACGGGTAGGTACCCTTGGAAACACTGCAGTAAAGGGAAAGAAAGAAACAAGAGGAAAAACCAGAAAGGATCCAACAGAAATGAAAGAGAAACAAGATATACCAAACCCATCTCCTCCCCCAACATCATCCATAAAAGCTACTGCACAGGAAGGGGGCTATGGAACGCTCTAAGAAGAGAATGAAGAGATATACCAAAAAAAGCTAACCAGAGACACAGAAAACTACTGTTTAAAAAGAAAATCATAACATGTTAATCAAAGCATTTCAGCTGATGAAACCCTCACCCTCCAAAAAAAAAAAAACCCAAAGCTGAAGAAAACAGTAATACAACACTCCAAACTGAAATAGATATCTTCAAGCAAGCACTTACGACATAAAAAACAAAAAGATCCTGAAGCCCAAATACAAAAACTAAGAACAGAAATGAGCAAACAAACAAAAAAGGAAGAAACAAAACAAGAGTTGACAGAATTCAGAAAAGAAACAGAAAAAAGTACACAGATATTTTCAAAATAGAGTGTGGAGGGTGCAATTCTCCAAAATGAAGAAGAAAGAGAAAGGAATTTACTGACGAATGGATGGGCATGTGCATAGTACAACTTGTATACTAGTGAATTATAACCAATCTGTATGGACAGTTAAGAAGCACCTGATCACTGAGGACTTGGAAAGACAACCTAACTAAGGTCTACTGATTTTATCTTCAAAGGTCAGGAGACAGTATAATGAAGGAAGAAAAGAACATCTTTTGGTTCAGCTGAACTCAGTTCAGAACTAAACTCTACCATTTACTAAATCTGTGCCGATCGAATCTCTAAATCCTTTATTTGTACTCCATAACAGGATGGCTGGCTGGATGGATGGATGGATGGGTGAGTGAGTGGGTAGATGAGTGGATGAATAGGCAGATTAGATAGGAAGACAGGCAGACAGACAGATCCATGCACACAAATAACAAATGTACTTGTATGAGTGAGCCTGAGTTCTTCCCCAAAGCAGCACATCAGAAAAGGACATTCACATAGGAGATTACATTTAGCTGAAGTAAAGGACCACGGAAGGTGAAACTGGAAAGGAGCATATGCCAATAAAAAGCTACCTTTATTGAGGTCACTGCTGTGGGTAACTGGAGCCCAATTTTGCCAGGATTCCCTGAGGAACCATTAGAATGCTCTCAGAATTGTCAATTGTCTGTGCAAGCAGAAGGAAAACCATTTCTCTACTGGCTCCTGCACCCTCTAGTTAAGGGTTGCCCAAGGGAAGCATTAACTTCCTAGGACTTCCAGGCTGCACATGCCTGTATGCTCTCTCACCTGTATCTTCTGCTGGGTGGACAACAGAGATGCCTTTGAGCAAAAAGGAAAAGATGCACAGTGAGCATGCTTAAGACACAGCTGGGGTAACATGAGTCAAAGCATGAGGGAGTTTGAAGATGATGTCAAATGGTGCTTACGAGACAGCTAACAGAATATATCTTGAATCCCCTCCTGCCTTTGGTCTTCAAGGAGAAGCTACTATCTAATGGGGACAGGAAGGAACTTATCTTGAACTCAAGGGATATCATGGAATGTTTTTATTGCTTCGACGCCTGGTGAATAATTCTAAACAGACACTGGAAGTAAGCACTGCCCAACAAGAGCATGGCAACAGAAGGCTCAGATCCCCAGAGATGAAGGTCTGAATCATACAAGTCAACTAACATCCTGGTTTGCTGTCATTTTTCTTGACCCATGACCTATATTAGTCACTGCCCCACATCTCTGTGGATAAGGACAACCTGAATGCCACTGTGGCCCATTATGGTAATTACATCCACCCTAGTCCTAATGGTTAAGTATCACCATCTGGCCTCTGCCGTTCCAAAATCCCATCATCGCTATGGATACTAGGGAACACAGCTCCATGGAAGCATCTCCTATCAACTCCAGCCTATGTCCCCTCATTCTTTATTACTTTGGTGAATGAAGTGTTTTCTTAGGACCTTCCTAAGGAGCATGGTCAGTAGCATATTCTCCAGTCTCATATAGTAAATCCATTCTAATATTCTCTCTTCTCTGAGAGTTCTGACCTCAATATACTCTGTCAAAGCAGTTCTTGCATATTTACCTAATTTACTATTGGTCATACTCAGGTCCAAGCTTCAAGAAACCATTTCACCAGTATATATCCTAGGACCAAGTTATCAGGATGTCAAATCCTGAGTTTTGAATAGTGTTCCCATGTTAATAAATTCTCCCTTATCTATCCTTATTATTCTGCCACCCAACTCCATGCCAGACCTGCAAGATCCACCTCCCTAAATGTTCCTTCTGTTCCTACTGGCACATATTAGCCAGGTCCTGGGATTATTTGCTTGAGTATTTTATCCCAGAATAAGAACAACATCCCTAATTAGACTATGCTGAGATTGTACCTAGCTATTGTTCTGGAGGAATGGGACAGATCCTGAGGAAGACAAGTATCACCTTGTAAGAAATCCACCTCAAAGTGATCTCTGCCTAGTTTCCAAACAAGGAAAGGTTATTTGCTCTAACAAGGTGTTGATCCTGCCTATCCAGAGGACTCAGGGAAATTCAGGAGTTCAAGATTCTTAGGTTCATCCACTCAGAAGTCTCCTTCCAAGATTTCAGGGTCCTACTCTTCCCATGTTAGGGCTGTGACTTTGACCCTGAACACCTGTCAAGGGTGTATGAGAGATAGGACCACTATGAATCATACAGAATAAGAAAATATATAGGAGTTTGGCCTCACACAGGTGTGGGAGTTGGTTAAACAATCTGTATAAGACTGTCTGCTTCCACATTTGGAGTTGGAAAGGAAAGATTATTACAAAATAGAATAGAGCAAGAATAGACTGGAATCCCAAAGACAATCTGGAATCCATGAGGACAAACAAGAGTCCATGTCTGTCTCTCACCACCACCAGGCTTCCAACCTCAATGATGCAGATAACCTGCAGAAAAGCTGTGCACACTGGCCCAGAATTGCCAGAAGCTGATGGCAGTATGCAACAAGAGCTGAAGGAGCCGCAGGCCTGGCTACTGCTCCAAACCAACAATATGACACAGCAGATTAGCAACCATGTGTGAGAGCTACAACAGTGCCTAGTACCAGCACCAACCTTTAGCCATAACAAAAATATACCCGGCTGCTGCTGCTTCACTTTTGTCTTCCAAATCTCACTCAAAATGTCTCATGGCCAGTGCTAATCCAGAGCCTAGAAGCGAGTTCTGGGAAACATAATTCCAGTTTAGCTCAGTTCACACAGTACAAACCTACCACAGAAAGTATACAGCTCTTTCACCCTTATGATTAAATCTTCAGCCTGATTTTTAGCATAATCTGTCCTACAGTCACAAGCAATGGGAATCTTTCCAAATGCTGCCATAAAGACCCTCTTTTCACAGTGTATCCTGAATCGATAACTGGCTGATCTCTTCTTCTCAAGGTTTCAAAAGCTAAAAGAGGTCCATTAAAAGTCCTTATTAATTACCACGTTGCCATACCATCCATGTCCTGGAGCTACTGAATAACCCAACTCTTCCCCATCCATTAAGTACTAGAACCAATCCCCTGAAGCTAAGAGTCTTACTAACTGTACTGTCATGCATGCAGGGGCTAATAGTACCCACTACCACCAGCAATGGGGTCCTTGCTGCAATCTCACCAGTGAGTCATCCACTCCAATATCCCAGTGGATATTGTGGATGTCTAGGACCATGGTAGATACTAAATGTATCTGGATTCGTGAAAGTGATTTGGAAGGTAATCCCAATAAGAAGTAAGGAGGAATTGAGAATGAAATCAAGACTAAAGAAAAACCAATACAAAAATGCGTTACCAACTCAATCTGATCTAGATCTTTTGAGGAATGTATGGAATGCCCCTCAGAATTTTCTACTCTAGGATCAATACAAATAAGCATTTATTTTCAGCTCCCATACTTCATTAGTTGAAGGTCGCCCCAGTGGGACATTAAGATCCTTATGCTTCTGAGATGCACATTTATGCTTCCTGAGCCAGTTCCCACCAGCGTCCTAAGCCTTGGAGGAGTCAAAAGCCTGGGACAGTAAGTAAAAAATGTGCAGCAATGTGTGCTTGAAGCAAGATGCCATCACCTTGAAGTGATCTGAAGCCCAAACAGAACTGTTTGTTGTAGCCTACAGCCATAGCTTGACTCCAGAGTAAGGCAGATAGGAGGGTGAGGTGGTGCACCAGAGGTGTCAAATACAATAACCATCACATAGGTGTGCTGTGAAATTTAAATAAGATATGCAAAATGCCTGGAAGAGGCCTGACACATAAAGCTAAATAAATGACAGCTATTATCATTATATGAGAAACTGAACTTAGACTGTGGTAATGCCAATCATGAGCAAGAAACAAATAAAGGAAGTATTAATATTTCAGAGCTATAACTGACCCAACTAGGAGAGTAAGTTGGTGGGTGGGGAGAAAGTAAAAGAGAGGAAGGAGTCTCGATGTTTCTAACTAGAGTTCTGGCAGGACAGTGAATGGCAGTGCCACTAAATACAACATGGAAAGCTGGAGGAAGAAGTATTATTAACTTCAGAGTCTAAGGTAACTGTAGACTAGCCAAATGTTTTATGTTTAGTAGGCTGCTAGAAGTAATAAGAAACTCAAGAAAGGGTCTTGAAAACCTGAAAGAAATTTAGGCTGAAAATAGGGCCTGGATAATAGTTCAAGCGACGATAACATTTGCTCTCCCAGGAAGAATGTGTACAGTTAGAAGAAACAGGGCTAACAATGGAGTAGCAATATTCAAGGCACAAGCAGAGACAGCAGCCAATGAAAGGAGATGATATGGTCACTGACTGAGAAGAACCAGGTAGAAGAGCAGTTTGTCACTGGGCAAAGGGAAGACAGTACCAACACCCAAGCACTGAATGCTCTAAAAAAATTAGGTTAGATTCAAACTGAGATATTTCCACCAGATTAGGAAACAGAGAAACATTAATAACTTTAGTGAGAGCAGTTTCAGTGGAGTACTTGAGATGGAAGCCTGATGTTCCAGCACAACCAGTGAATGGGACATAAAGAAGTAGAAACGGCTGGTATAAACTGCTCTTAAAAAAAGTAGTGGAAGGGGGGATAATAGCAATAACTAGAGGGCAACAGAGAATTTTTTTCTTTTTTCTTTTTACAAAAAGACTCAAATGTGTTTGTGGGAAGGAGAACTTGAGGATCAGGAAAAGGGGAGAACAATATGGGGTAAAGTCTCTGAGGAAGAGGAAGATTTCAAAAACAGGTGCAAAGCACAATCGGACTCAATTATCTTTACTTAATAGGTTTGGATTTGCTTTTACTATGCCAACTAGGAAATACATATTTAGTGTCTCATTTACTGGGACAACCTCATAAAGTTGTGAAAAAATTTTTTTAATTTCCCTTGTCTTTTCTTACTCAACATCACAAAACATAAGCTTCTTAGACTAATTTAGCTTTAGTCAAAAGGTGACAATTGTATGCGGTGAGAAAAAAATCTTTTTCTGCTATTTGAGATTATTTTTTTCTTTTTGTAAGGCGGAAATAAATTATTTATAAAGCAATTGACCAGATAAGCTCTAATTTAGAGGGTGCCCAGTATAGTATTGACAGCACATACATACTCTGAAATCTAAAATCTTTAACTCCTGTCTACAGGGTCCAATTAGCCCAAGTCTAGGGAATACATGAGAGCTTAAAAATAAGCTAAATAGCTAGCACATCCAGGTCCTTTTAACTGCCAGGTGGTAAGCTATTCTGAAGCTGTTTAGATTTGTGGTTGGGCCTCAAACCATGTCTCTGGACAGCATTCTGCTGGAGGCAGAACAAAGTTATATTTAATATCTATGTACTTTAAAACAATGCTGCCCACTTTTATTGCCAGGGTCACTTACCTTGAAGACTCACTGTACTTCTGGTGTATAAAACAGCAGTGTTTACATATCCAGCTGATTTTGGAGTTACATGATTGAGCCAGTATGAAAGCTGAGTCAATAAGAAAACAAATGCTAATAAAGGAGTAACAAACAGGCTTTTTTTTCCCAATACATGTACCAAATAAATTTAACTTAGAAGAACTGAACTAATATAAAACACTTCAAAAAGGAGAAAGAGAACATTAAGCTTACTTAGAATTTTGGCATGATCCAGAGAACATGTTCAGGGAACTGACCTCTGTGGAAAGCACAGAAGCATTTCAATGGCTATGCCTGAAAACCTCTTTCAGTAAGTTGTTCTACTATAAACTTTCAACTTATAGTATATACATTATGTGTCCACTTCCTGTGTTTTTCCATACCTAAGAATTTTTTTGAAGACCAGAATAACAATTTTTTTAAAATGATGTTATTTTTCTCTTTTTGGATAAAGAATTGCCTTTTCTGCACAATTTGAGAAGAAAAAGAATCACACTCAAAACTCAAAACTCCCATATCTTCCTGCCACCAAATCTACAAATGCACCTGTATCATCTCCCTCTTCTTTCCCATTAAAGTAATAAAAGCAAGTCCTTTATCAGACCTCCTAGCCCCAGGTGCACAACATCCTATCTGCCTTCTCAGGAACCATGACACCATCTTGTGTAGTTTTAATAGCTATGAAACTATAGTACTAGGCTAGGTCCAGCCTAGTAACATTTAAGCATCCTCTACCATCACTCATTTTAAAAAATAAACCTTTCCTGAACCCCATATGCCTCTCTGGCTAAGTCCCTCTCTTTAATATCCTCCAGAACCAAGTCTCTCAAAAGTTATCTTCACTTGCATTCACTCCCCAATCCATTCCAATTTGGCTTCTCCCACCAAATCACCACCAAAATTGCTCTTGATAAGGCCATTAGGTAGTCAGTCAAATTGATCTCCTGCCACCCCTAAAGCATCTTTTCTCCTTAGCTTCCAAAAACAACATTCCTAGGTTTTCTCCTGGTTTTTATTCTGGCTGCTTCTCCTCTGTATCATTTCTTAGCAACTCTTTTTCCATCAATTCCTAAAATTTGGGGAGTTTTTCAGGACTCAATTCTGAGTTGTCTTCCTCTCCACTGTAAAATCCTAAGATGATCTAACCTACTACTTTGGTTTTAAATGTCATCTAAATGCCAATGATGATAGGCTTTTTATCTGCAACCCAGACCTCTTTTCCAAGCTCCTGACCCATATCCTACTGATACAACTAAGCACAGTGCTTTAGGGGGGCCTTGCGGCCAAACTACTTCAGTTTCACAACTGATTCTTCTCCTTACTTCTTGGGTAACCCTAAAAAGCTGGTGACCACACTAAGACTCAGTTTCCCTATACGTAGACTGGAATAACAGTAATAATAATTGTCACCTCATAGGGTTGCTGTTTAACGAGCTGATGAAAGCATCTACTATCTAGCACATTATCTACGGTTATTATTACCATAGATGTCCATCAGAATATGTCAAAGGCATCTCAAACTTACTTTGATGGGTACAAAACTGGATCCTATCTTTTCTGCCCACCCCAATATGCATTTCCCCTGGTTCACCATCTGTGAATTCCAAGGGAAAATTCCTAAATGACCCTAGCCTTTGTATAATCTCCTCCCCTTGAATAAGTGAATATTATGAAATCTCACACTTGTGATAAAGGGATTTTGCGATGTAATTACGGTCCCAAACCAACTGACCTTATGATAAGAAAATTATCCAAGTAGGCTGGGTGCAGTGGCTCATGCGTGTAATCCTAGCATTCTGGGAGGCCGAGGCAGGGGGATCACCTGAGGTCAGGAGCTCAAGATCAGCCTGGCCAACATGGTGAAACCCTGTCTCTACTAAAAAATTACAAAAATTAGTCGGGAGTGATGGTGGGCACCTGTAATCCCAGCTACCTGAGAAGCTGAGGCAGGAGAAATCACTTGAACCTAGGAGGCAGAGGCTGCAGTGAGTCAAGATGACACCAGCCTGGGCAACAACAGTGAAACTCCATCGGAGAGGGGAGGAGGGGGATTACCCAAGCAGACTTAACCTAATTATGTGAGTCCCTTTAAATCTGGGCCTAGAGGTCAGAGAAGGGGGTTTAGAAGCCAGAAAGTCAAAGTATGGAAAGGATTTGACATACTTTTACTAGCTTAAAGATAGAAGAGCCAAATGAAAAGAATGAAGATAACCCTGGCTAAGAGCCAGCAAGGAAACTGGAACCTTGGGGAACAAATACAGGAACTGAATTCTACCACCAACCATAATGAGCTTGGAAGTGGATTTTTACACAGAGCCTCAGAGAAGAACTCAGTCTGGCTAACACAATAACTTAGGCCTCATAATATCCTGAGCAGAGAAGTCTGCCATCCTGTGAGGACTTGTAATCTACCAAACTGTGAGCTAATAAATGGGGGCTGTTACAAGCCACTGAATTTGTGGTAATTTGTTACGCAGCAATAGAAAATTAATACCATCTCAATAAACAGCATGTTCAAACACACATTTGTTCCAGCCACAAAACCCCATGTCAATACAACACAAGTTCTGCCGATTCTTTTTTTCTTTTTTTTTTTTTTTGAGATGAAGTCTTGCTCTGTTGCTAGATAGAGCACACGTGCAAAAAGAAGGACAAATTCTGCATCCACAAATGAGAACCTTTTATGAGTCTACTAGATGGCCAACACTCAACAATGACGAAGGTCTAAGCCAAGTGCTCATTATGCACATAGAGCAGCAACCGTTGTAGATCACTAGAAGGCTGGAATGTGCAGTGGCGCGAATCTCGGCTCACTGAAACCTCCATCTCCCAGGTTCAAACGATTCTCCGGCCTCAGCCTCCCAAGTACCTGGGATTACAGGTGCGTGCCACCACACCTGGCTGATTTTTGTAATTTTAGTAGAGACAGGGTTTCACCATGTTGGCCAGGCTAGTCTCAAACTCCTGACCTCAGGTGATCTACCCTCCTCAGCCTCCCAAAGTGCTAGGATCACAGATGTGAGCCACTGCGCCCAGCCTCTGTTGACTCTTATTTCCTAAGTACACCTCAAACACATTCACAATTGTTAATCTCAATTGTTACCTATTCTGAACCTTTATATTCCATTTGAACTTCTGCAGTAGTTTCCTACCTGGTTTCCCTTCATATAATCTTTCTAGCCACTCTCCTCACAGAAATAGGAGTCATTTTTTTTACTAAGCAAAACTAATCTCATCATTCTTCAACTGGAAATCCTTCAATGGTTTCACATTGTACTCAATGTCTAAACTCTAGAAAACCCTGCATGGAATAGCCCTGGCTCCCTTTTCAGCCCCATTTCTATGTGACTCTCCCGCTTGAATGTCATGCTCAAAGCCAGACACCTTCCTTCCAGTAACCCCAGTGTGCCAAGCAATTTCCCACTGTGTTGGAAGACCATCTGTGTTGCTTCCTTTGAGAGAAAGGCTTTGTTCACCCACTCTTCACCCCACAATAGCCAGGGCCTCAGCTTCAACGTGACTGCTACCAGAAGCTTGTTATCATCCCTTTTGGGTTCTTTCACAGAACTCTGTACTTCTTAACAGAGTTAATCATAATCACAATTATAGGGTTAGTTATTTAGTGATTATGTATGTAAGGTCTCTGTCTTAGGTATTATACAATAAGCATGACAGCCAGGTCTATTATGCTCCCTACTAAAACCCAGCATCTAGTGTGGTGCCAGACACACAAAAGGAATTGAATAAACCCTTGTGGATGAATAAAACTGGCTGTTTTGCCCAACCTATCCAAGGCAAAATCAGGTCAAAGTTATGAGTTTAAGTTTGGCCCCGTTAGGTCTGTTCTATTTTAGCCCTAATTATGATGCTTCATTACACACAAGTAACATTAGTATAAAAGTAAAAACACACAGGTAAAAATCATGGGAGAGGGCTAGTGCAAATCTACCGCTAAAACTCTGGTCATGCTCTCTTTATGCAGCATCATATTTAGATAGAAAGTATAACACTATCCTTACTACATATCTTAAATATTTCTCTTAGAAAAAACACATAATCTCACTTCAGATTATTATGATGTCTTTAGAGGAGACAGTGCTTCAGTTGACTGAATTTTCCAGGTAATGACAGAATTCTACTTATGTGGAAAACCACATAGTACAAAGACAGACCTGTGTATAACACTCCACCTTTTAACTTCTAGCATTCTTTTAAGTATTCCTCAATTTTATTGTTTATCATTATGTATTTATTTAAATTAAAAGTGCTTCCAATTAATCAGAGACCTTACTACTTCTCTTTTTTGAAGAAATATAAAAATAGCATTAACACCATGTGACAAAGATTTTATTTAAGAAGCAAAACAGGTCTAGCGTGGTGGCTCACACCTGTAATTGCAGCACTTCTTTGGGAGGCCAAGGCAGATGGATCACTTGAGCTCAGGAGATTGAGACTGCAGTGAGCTGTGATCACATCACTGCTCTACAGCCTGAGCAACATAACAACAACCGGTCTCAAAAAAAAAAAAAAAAAAAAAAAGCAAAACACTGGACATAAAGTCAAGTATCTTACCCATATTTTCCACACTACTTATGTTTATATATAAATGTATTTATTTAATTATATTTACCTAATCCTTGCCTTGGTCCAGAAAAGATGTAAGGCAAATTACCAGAACTAATTAAAGCATAAGGAAAGCAGAAAGAACAAGGGCACAAAATGCTGCCAGGATAAGATTCAATATGCATGCCAAACCATACTTCTAAGTGGTATAGGCCTGAGATTCAACACTTTCTAGCCACCAACTTGATAAAAGAGGTCTGCTCAGCCACCTACTTCAGAGCATTCCTATGAAAAACAGAACAGCTGGTCAAAAGCAGCACAGCTAGGCTTGGTGTGAGATCAGAAAGGAATGTCTCCTTGGGCATTCATTAGAGAAGACACCATTCTACTTCTACAAAGAATGACACTTGACTATCATTTTCTGGCAAAACAGTTGTTTAAATAACTGACTGCTTCACATTCTCTTATCACCCTTAGTCACCCATATCTTGGGGCAAAATTACCTCCTGGTTAATCCAATCTTAGTAAGTTGTATTAGTTTCCTGTTACTGCAATAGAAAATTAACATAAACCTCGTGGCTTATTAACACCACAAATTTGTTTTCATACAGTTCTGGAGATCCAAAGTCTGAAACTGAATCTCCTGGAGCTAAAATCAAGGTGACAGCAGAGATGTGTTCCTTTTGGATATTCAAGGGGAAAATCTGTTACCCCGATTCTAGAGGCTGTCTGCATTTCTCAGCTCATGGCCTCCCTTCCAGTAATGGCATCACTCTGATCTGTTTCCTCATCACATCTCCTCCTCTTTTTCTCTACTTCATCTTCACATCACCTTCTCTGACTCTGGCCCTCCTGCCTCCCTCTGATAAGGTCTCTGGTGATTTCACTGAGCCCACATGGATTTCACAAAATAATCTCCCCAACTCAAGATACTTAATCACATCTGCAAGGTCTCTTTTGACATGTAAGACAACATGTTCCAGGTTCCAGGGATTAGGATGTGAATATCTTAGGGGAGTGGTCATTATTCAGCCTACCACACAATACTTCATCATTTATTTGTTTGAAGCTACCTAAATTGTAAGAATAATATCAGAAAAATCTACATAACAGTAAGAGCCACAAGTGGAAAACTTAAAAAGGTTTTAAAATACAAGAATTAATGACAGAATTATTTTAAGTATCAAATTCACTTTCTATATTCCAGATAACAGGATATACAAAAATTTTATTTACATAATTTTTGTCAAAAACACCCTAACTATGTAAAAAAAAAAAAAAAGCACACCTACACAAAAACTTGAGTGTGAAATAAAATAACTGCAATACCCCAAGTACTACACTAAAAATCGAGAACTTTACTTCCTTATTCTCCCTGCAGTCACAGGCGAGGATGCCTACTGAATACATTTTTAAAAAAGAAAGAAAAAAAGTGAGTCAGCCATCCCACTCACAACTTTGAGTATGTAAAATATAGAGAACTTGTGTGATTTTTGGAGGAATAGTTAGCTACACCTGAGCTGAGAGGGACATTGCTAGAAACAAACATAACGAGGCCAAGAGTCTATTTTAGACCCTATTCATCTTCCCTGAAAAGCAAGATGAATGTAGAAGGGATCATACCTTTGAGGTGCACAGAGGGATCTGTAAATACTGATGGGAGCTCAAAGGAGATAACTGTGACAACCCCTCCCTCCCACAGTGCTTGAGGACTGACATGTCTCGACAGTGTATTTAATTGTGAAGCTCCAACTAACACATGATGTTATTACGTTAGATTTTCCCTATAGCAGTTTTCACCAAGAATCAGCTTCTTTTTCAAAGGGAAGAATTCAATCCTGCCCATCAAACCGCTTGTGTCTCCAGGAAGCTGAGGCTTCAGAATGTTTCCTTGCTTTGGAGCAGAGGTTAATGTTGGGTCTGATACAACATTAGACTTAACACCTCAGGCTTTTTCCCCCTACAGACTACAAATACAGAATACACCTGAATCCCCCTTGACAGAAGGGATAAGATGTCACCTTCTTTGCCCCATTAGATGATTTTCTTAATCTCTAAAATTCATGGTAGAAAGATAGGAAGGGATTTTCTTTTAAGGTCTAGGCTCTAGGGAACCAAGTTAGGGTACTGTTAATAATCTGTTCATATTTTAACCATCACAATGTATCCTATGGAACCAAAGAGCACAAGTTCTTCCTATTCTTCTCAAGGTGAGGAAAACATGAAAAAAGGGACAAATACTACAAAAAAAAAAAAATACACAAACATATTCAGTCACGTGTTGCTTAACAACAGGAACACGTTCTGAGAAACATTGTTAGGTGATTTCATGGTTGCACAAACACCACAGAGTTTATTTACACAAACCTAGATGGTATACATTACTACACACCTGCTATGTAATAGAGCCTATTGTTCCTAGGCTATAACCCTGTACAGCATGTTACTGTATGAATACCATAGGCAACTGGAAAACAATTTTAAGTATTTGTGTATATAACCAGAGAAAAAGTAGAGTGAAAATACAGTAACACAATTTTATTGACCACAATCTATGTGCAGTCTGCCATTGACCAAAATGTCACTATGCCACTTGTGAATATATATATTTATACATAAAAAGTATAAAAAGGAGAGCTGTACTATACTCATAGATAACTAAAACTGTCACTGAAATCTTTCAGTTTCTTACTGGGCTGGGCATGGTGGCTTATGCCTATAATCTAAGCACTCTGGGAGGCTGAGGCAGGAGGATCCCTTGATGCCAGAAGTTCAAGACCAGTCTGGGCAACATAGAAAGATCCTATCTCTATGAAAAAAGAAAAAGAAAATTAGGCATGGTGGTGTGTGCCTGTAGTCCTAGATACTTGGGAGGCTGAGGCAGGCGGTTCACTTGAGCCCAACAGGTTGAAGCTTCAGTGAGCTATTATTACCACTGTATTCCAGGCTGGGCAACAGAGTAAGACCTTATCTTCAAAATGAATAAAACAAAACAAAAAAAACACCTTATTGGCTTTTTTTTTTTTTTTTTTTTAGATGCAGTCTCACTCTGTCCCACAGGCTGGAATGCAGTGGCACAATCTCAGCTCACTGCAACTTCTGCCTCCCAGGTTCAACCAATTCTCCTGCCTAAGCCTCCCAGATAGCTGGGATTACAGGCATCCACCACCATGCCCAGCTAATTTTTGTATTTTTAGTAGAGATGGGGTTTCACCATGTTGGCCAGGCTGGTCTCGAACTCCTGACTTCAGGTGATCTACCCACCTTGGCCTCCCAAAGTGCTAGGATTACAGGCATGAGCCACTGTGGCCAGCCAGCTTGCTTTTATAAGCTATGTTTGTTTCAAAAAAAAAAAAATCTTATTAGAAGTAACAGTTATGTTTCTTAAAAGATAATTAGAAATCACATCATTTATTAATGGAACCACATTGAAAATGTAGCAGAGAACTGTTGTTTTTCAATGGATTCAACTTGAATCCTTTGGTAAAATAGGATGATCTTTTAAAGTAAATCAGAGGGTCAGGTGCGGTGGCTCATATCTGTAATTCCAGCCATTTGGGAGGTCAAGGCGGGTGGATCACATGAGGTCAGGAGTTTGAGACCAGTCTGGCAAACATGGTGAAACCCTGCCTCTACCAAAATATACAAAAATAAGCCAAGTGTGGTGGCACGCACCTGTAGTCCCAGCTACTTGGGAGGCTGAGGTGGGAGGATCACTTGAATCCAGGAGGCAGATGATGCAGTGAGCTAGATCACACCATTGCGCTCCAGCCTGGGTGACAGAGTGGGACTCTGTCTAAAATAAATAAGTAACTAACTAACTAACTAAATAAATAAAGTAAATTACCAGCCAGACGTGGTGACTTGTACCTGTAATCTCCTTACTTTGAGAGGCAGAGATGGGAAGACTGCTTGAGCCCAGGAATTCAAGACCACCCTGGGCAACATAGTGAGATCCTGTCTTAATAAAATGAAATTTTAAAAATCAATAACAATAAAGTAAATTACCACTCTGAACTTTTTATCATGAAACATCCTTTATTTTACTTTATTTTTTTGAGAGGGAGTTTTGCTCTCGTTGCCCAAGCTGAAGTGCAATGGTGTGACCTCAGCTCACTGCAACCTCTGCTTACCAGGTGCAAGCAATTCTCCTGCCTCAGCCTCCCAAGTAGCTGGGATTACAGTTGCTCACACCTGGCTAATTTTTTGTACTTTTAGTAGAGATGGGGTTTCACCATGTTGGCCAGGCTGGTCTTGAACTCCTGACCTCAGGTGATCCACCCACTTTGGCCTCCCAAAGTACTGGGATTACAGGCATGAGCCACTGCACCCAGCCAAAACATCCTTTTATGATTAAAAAAAAAAAAAAAAAAAACCCACCCAAACCAGGTAGGAATAGAAGAGAACTTTCTCAACCTGATAAAGTACATCTATGAAAAACTCACGGCTAACCTTATACTCAGTGGTAGAAGACTAAAGTCTTCCCCCTAGGATCAGGAAAAGACAAGGAACTAACTTTGTCTATACCAGATCCATGGAAATTCCACAGAAGAGCCTTAATGCTGGTAAGTACTTTGGTTATAACTCAGTCCAACACCTGTACTTTCACCTTTACTTTATGAATGAAAACACTTGGGCTCAGAAAGGCAAAATTACTTATCCCAGGTCACATAGCAAATTAGGGGCTGACTTAGAACTACAGCCCACTCCCTACCTCTGTTAAATCTTTACTTAAGGCCAGGTGCGGTGGCTCACACCTGTAATCCCAGCACTTTGGGAGGCCAAGGCAGGCAGATCACCTGAGGTAAGGAGTTCAAGACAAGCCTGGCCAACATCGGAAAACCCCATCTCTACTAAAAACAAAAAAAACAAAAACAAAACCCACAAAAATTAGCCAGGTGTGGTAGTAGGTGCCTGTGATTCCAGCTACTTGGGAGGTTGAGGCAACAGAATCACTTGAACCCAGGAAACGAAGGTTACAGTGAGCCAAGATCAGCACCACACTCCAGCCTGGGAGACAAAGAAACACTCCGTCTCAAAAAAAAGAAAAAGACTTACTTAAAAGACTGTAAATATGGACAACAGTAACCAAATAAATAATATCTTTAGTTGGTGGCAGAAATTAATCAAGAATATTTTGAGGAGACTAGACAAAGACATCACAAAAAAAGGAAACTCCAGACAAATATTTATTATGAATATAGACGCAAATCCTTAATAAAATACAAGCAAACTGAATCCAGAAACAAAGAAAAAGGGTTGTATACTATGACAAACAAGATTTGTCCCAGAAATGCAAGGTTGGCTTAACATCCAAAACTTAATTAATGGAATATATCATTTGAACAGAAAAAAAAAAAAAAAAATATATATATATATATATATATGGTCATCTCAATAGATGCAGAAAAAAAGCATTTGACAAAATCCAACAGTCTTTCATGATTAAAAAAAAACACTCAAACAAACTAGGAGCAGAAGGGAAAATCTTCAATCTGATAAAGCGTATCTATGAAAAACCCATAGCTAACCCCATACTCAGTGGTATAAGACTAAAGCTTTCCCCCTAGGATCAAGAATAAGACAAGGATGTCTGCTCTTGCCAGTTCTACTGAACTGCAGTGAAGGTTCTAGCCAAGGCAACGAAGCAGGAAATTGAAACAAAAGGCATCTGGATTGGAAAGAAAGAAGTAAAACTGTCTATCCATGGCTAATACAATCTCATAAATAGAAAATCCTAAGGTGTCCACTAAAAAACTATTAGAACCAATAAATTAGTTCACCAAGATTGCAGGACACGAGATAAAATCTGTGCCTCTATACTCTTGCAATGAGCAACCCAAAAATAAAATTAAGAAACGAGATCCTTTTACAATAGCATCAAAAAAATAAATAAAATACATAGGAATACACAGCAGAAGTGTAAATTTATACTCTGAAAACTAAAAAACATTGTTGAAAGAAATTGAAGACAACCTAAATAAATGGCAAGACATCCCATGTTCATAGATCAGAGAATTTAACATTGCTAAGATGGCAACACTCCCAAAGTTTACCTACAAATTCAATGTGATCCCTATCAGAATGCCACTGAGCTGGCTTCTTTGCAGATACTAACAAGCTAATCCTAGAATTCATATGGAAATAAAAGGGATCCAGAATAACCAAAACAATGTTGAAGAATAAGATTCACATTTCTCAATCTCAAAACTTACTAAAAAGTTGTATTCAAGACAGTGTGGTACTGGTATAATGAGAGACATAAAGATCAGTGGAAGAGAACTGAGAGCATAAAATAAATAAACCCATACATCTATAGTCAGCTGATTTTCAGTAAGGGTAACAAGTCAATAAAATGGAAAAAGAATAGTCTTTCAGCTAATAGTGCTGGAACAATTAGATATTTACATACAGAAGAATGAATATGAATTACTACCTCATATGATATCCAACAATTACCTCAAAATGGATCAAAGTTCTAAATGTAACAGCTAAAGCCATAAACTCAGAAGAAAACAGAGACATAAATCTTCATAATCCTGAATTAGTGAATGATTTCTCAGATACAAGAAAAAAATGAAAAAAAAAAAAAAGGTTTTATCAACATTAAAAACTTTTAGGGCCAGGAGCAGAGGCTCACTCCTGTAATCCCAGCATTTTGGGAGGCCGAGGCAGGTGTATCCCTTGAGGACTGGAGTTCAACACCAGCCTGGCCAACATGGTGAAACGCTGTCTCTATTAAAAATACAAAAATTTGCCAAGCATGGTTGCGCACACCTGTAATCCTAGCTACTCGGCTGGCTGAAGCATGAGAATTGCTTGAACCCAGGAGGCAGGGGTTGTGGTGAGCCAAGATCACGCCACTGCATTCAGCCTGGGCAACAGAGCAAGACTGTCTCAAAAAAAAAATTTTAAAGACTTTAGTGGCTCACGCCTATCACCTGAGGTCGGGAGTTCAAGACGAGCCTAACCAACACGGTGAAACCCCATCTTTAAAAAATAAATAAATAAATAAATAAATAATAATTAAAAAAAAGACTTTTAGGCCAGGCACAGTGGCTCATGCCTATAATCCCAACACTTTGGGAGGCTAAGGAGGGAGAATCACTCAAGCCCAAGAGTTCAAGACCAGCCTGTGCAACATAGGGAGACCCCTTATTATTTAAAAAAAAAAATGTAAAGACTTTTGTGCTTCTAAGAACACTATCAAAAAAGTGAAAAGACAACTCATTTATGGAAGAAAATATCTGCAAATCCATATTCCTGATAAGACACACGTACCTAAAACATATAAAGAACTCTCATATATCTCAATTAAAAAAAAAAGACAAACTAGCCAATTTTAAAATGGGCAAAGGATCTGAATCAACATTTCTCCAAAGGTATACAAATGGCCAATAAGCACATGAAAAGATGCTTGTCAGGTATTAGGGAAATGCAAAATCACTTCCAACTTCCTATGGTAAGCAAAAAGACAGACAGTACTGTTGGTTAGGCTGTGAAGGAATCGGAGGCCTCATACATTGCTGATGGGAATATAAAATGGTACAGCCACTCTGGACAACAGTTTGGAAGTTTCTTAAAAAGTTAAACATACACTTTGTTTAACTTTGTTTTAACAAGTGATCCAGTAGTTTTACTGCTGCTATCTACCCAAGAGAAATAAACATAGGTGCACACAAAAACTTGTCCACAAATGTGCATAGCAGCATTATTTACAATAGCCAAAAGGTGGAAACAACCCAAATTTCAAACAACTGGTGAATGGATAAACAAAACCTGGTACATCTACACAATGGAACACATTATTATCAACAACAACAACCACAAAATGAAGTACTGATGCATGCTACAAAATGGATTAATTTTGCCAGGCATGTTGGCTCATGCCTGTAATCTCAGTACTTTGGGAGGCCCAAGTGGGATGATCACTTGAGCCCAGGATTAGAGACCAGTGTGAGCATAGTGAGATCTTGTCTTTACAAAAAAATAATACATTAGCCAGGTGTGGTGGTGCATGCCTGTAGTCCCAGAGCTACTCAGGAGGCTGAGGCAGGAGAATCTCTTGAGCCCAGGAGTTTGAGATTCTAGTGAGCCTTGATTGCACCACTGCACTGCAGCCTGGATAGATCCTGTCTGTAAAAAACAAAACAACAAAAGACTTGGCAGAGTGCGTTCCACCTTGCTCTCTCCCTTGAGTCACCTGTTCTTGGGGAAACCAGCTGACTGTCGTAAGAACACTCAAGGCACGCTATAGAGAGGTTCACATGGCAAGGAACTGAGCATCCTGCCAACATGTGAGTGAGCCATCTTGGAAGGGGAATCGCCAGGTCCAGACAAGTCTTCAGGTTACTACAGTCCTGGCCAACATCTTGACTACAACCTCATCAGAGTCCCTGAGTTAGAACCAAGAAGCTTCTTGTGTTAATTCACTTACGATTAAAAAAAAAAAAAAAAAAAAAGAACCAACAAGCTAAACCACTCCTAAATTCCTGACCCACAGAAATCATGTTGTTTAAGCCACTAAGTTTTGGAGTAATTTCTTACACTGCAATAAACTTCCTCAACCTTCTCCTCAGTGTTAGGCTCTCTCTCCTAAAGACGGGCATCTAAGTAAGTGTCTTCCCAGCAACTCTTCCTCTTCTTAGAGTTTAGTTTAACCCCATCCATGTTTACTAAAGTTGCTGCCATGTTTCAAAAACATGATCCCACCCCCTGGCCTTAGGTGAATGATCCAAAAGTGGATACCTCACCAAAAGGCAAGCCAAAAAAGTCCTTTCCTGAGATCTTTATAACTGAAGCTGAGAAGAAGGTGGTGTATTTTCAGTAGCAGAAGCTCGTAGGATACAGAACTTGGAGTCTACCAACAGCATGATTTTTCCCACATGGGAAAAGTGGTGGGGAAGAATGAAGCCACACATAGGGACAAGCAGAGATTCAAGGTGGACAAAATACAGACAATGATAAGTCTCTGGTACCAATAGTTCCTGATGCAACCCTGTTCTTCCAATGGACAGACCACACATGTCCTATCACCCCAGCATCTAAAACAGCTCCCAGTACGTAAGAGGAAATAAAACATTTACTAAATAAATGGGTAAGATAACCCAATATCCTTCTAATAATATCCTTTTTGTTATTGTTGTTGAAGCATCAGTTTTGATTATCTGAAAGTTAAAAGTCCTAACCCATTCTTTGCTAACTTATACTTGTATATCTCTTTCCTATTATACTTATGGCAGTATTATCTTAATTACTGGTTTATATGGCCTCCTCCCCTACTACTAGAGGGCAGGACATTTTCTTAGTTGATGCTCAAGAAATGTTATGTTTAAGTGATCTGCCTAATCCTATGCTCTGCATTCTTCAGCTTTTATAGTCACTGTCATCCACTTATCAACCATGTAACATCTGCAAGGCACTGGTAATACAATAAACTTACCAGACTTGCTCCTGGATTCTCATGCATTCAATGAATTCATTCAAATATTAAGTACTTACTATAGGTCAGGCGTTGCAAATAAACAAAGGACATGGTGCCTGCCTGCCCTCAAGGACCTTACAGTCTAACACAGACAAGTAAATGGACTCTGTGTTAAATGTTACTAAAGAGATACACATAGGCTGGTAAGTGGCCACAAAGATTATGGCAAATTTACACTATACATGAAACGACAGGACATATACAAAAAAAGATAATAGGCAGTGTGGCATAAGCTAAGCACTAAATGAGTGATTTGTTTCCCAAATTACACTGGATTAATCCACACACTTCAAAATTAGATGCTATTATGGAGTGATTTTTATATGTACATTCAACTAACATTTCCTAAGGGCTCACTATATGCCAAACAACCTGCTTAGCACTTTTCCAACAGCGTCTCATTCAATTCTCACATTTTGTAGATGAAAGACATGAATCTGAAAGGGTGAAGTGACTTGCCCATGTCTACATAGTAAGCGGCAGAGATGGGATTTAGAATCATGTCCTCCAACTCCATGTCCTTCAACTCCATGTCCTTTCATGGGACATTTTTTGCTTTTTCATTCATCCTATGGAATACAATAAAGTGTTCTGCACAAATAAGAAACCAGCAACTGCCAGCCTGATATAACTAGATGCCTGTCCACATTCTGAGTCGGGACCATATCAGATCAAATTACTTTGGTGCCTATTATAACATCATGTGCTGAAAGAAGGGCAGCTGGCTGAAGATGAGCAACTCTTTCAAGTTATATTTTAACAGTGTTTTTGACCACTATATCCGGTCAGTTGTTCCAGGGTTTAGTAATAAATCAAAATGATTGTTCATTTCCTTTGACAGTTAACAGTACTAATGAATTCAGTATAATCTCACCATCCACCAGAAAAATTTCTAAAATGCAAACTTGAAGCTGATGATTCACACAGTTAGAAGAGAGGGGGAAATAAAGCAGTACTCACTGTTTTCTACAAAACTAGCATTGTTCGTAAAATACAGAAACTGAGCAGTTGGTTGACTACTAATAACAAGCAGGCTGCTCCTTGGTCATTTAGCAAAAAGCTGCTTGTTGCACCACAGTCGATGACAGAGAAGCACATGACTTCAAGTAGCTTTTGCTGTACAGTAGGATTCCATACATATAAATCAGTAGATCATTATGTAAGACAAGAAAAAAATTCACAATCTTCACACTAGAAAGCACCTGACATGGAGCCTGCCACAAATCAGAAGATACGTAAATTGAGTAAACTATAGAAGAGCCTTTTGGAAAATATTTGTCTATGAAATTGAGAGAAGAAAAACCAAATCACCTGAATCCATACAGGTTATGTTAGGAACTCAAAAATATGTAATAACTGGCTCAAGAGATATAACAGATTCACAATGACCAAAAAAAAAAGGATTACAAATGTTGACTTAAAAAGCATGAATTTGACATCTCTCTTAAATTAAGTCACCACACCGGCACCCAATGGAATGCTAATAGGCAATCTCAGTAGAAATAACAAAAACTAAAAGAACTGACGGACAGAGGTAACTTTCCAATCTGTTCAAAACAGAAACAAGATGTACTAGGTGAACACCTGAAACCTGCTATTTAAGCTTTGTGCCTTCACAATTAAAGAATATCCCGGCTGGGTGCGGTGGTTCACACCTGTAATCCTAGCACTTTGGGAGGCCGAGTCAGGCAGATCACCTGAGGTCGGAAGTTCAAGATCAGCCTGACCAACATGGAGAAACCCCTTCTCTGTTAAAAACACGAAATTAGCTGGGCATGGTAGTGCATGCCTATAATCCCAGCTACTCGGGAGGCTGAGGCAGGAGAATCGCTTGAGCCCGGGAGGCAGAGGTTCACACCATTGCATTCCAGCCTGGGCAACAAGAGCAAAACTCCGTCTCAAAAAAAAAAAAAAAAAGAAAGAAAGAAAAAAAAGAATATCCCAATATGCCAAAGAAGCTCTGTCAAAAACCTTCAACGCTCACAAACATATCTAATCATAACGAACGACTTATTAAAATGCATTAACTGTTCAGAGAAAACAAGTATTAATATTATCTCCAATATGAGACTGGGCTCCAGGAATATGAACCAAACTGTACTGATTGGTCTGAATAAGCATTTTCCAAAATGAAAAACCCGGACCTACACAACAAATACATTTAATTAGTTATGAAGCTTAGGACAACGATGGTGATCTCAAACATTAGAACGTAAGCGCTGAAGCCGGCTCGTTAGTTCCTTTTACCTGGAGCTTTAAATTTACAGAGCCATCATCTCCAGAGACCTCTCAAGGAACTTCAAGGCCAAGCATAGTATTTCATGATAAGTGAGAATAAAGACACTCAATCCCTGCAGCCCGCGATTCCTGTTCATGTCTGTAGAGACTGGACTCGGTAAAAGCCCGAGGCGCAACCCCCCCCCATTTACCTCTTACGGGACCGCAGCACCTTAGGGGATGGCTCCACAGAGCGCCACCAGGACCCCCTCGAGGGGAGCAGAGGGGCGGAGCAGGGAGTCACGCTCCAAAACAAAGCGCCGCTTGCTCCACGCTGAGGCAGGAGCACCTTTCACCCCGACAGGACGCAGAAACACAAGTGTCACCTGTGCGGGAAAGGGGAGCAGCGACATCCTCGGAGGTGCGTGCCACGGGCAGCGGTCGGCGGCTGCGCTGGCCCCGATGCTAGGTGCCCGCCGCTCATTCCTGGGCTCGTGAAAACTTTCGGCCGCCTCCCCCGGGCGCGCCCCCACCTCCCGGGACCCCCGGGGCTGGCACCCCGTCCGCGACGCCCCGCCCCGGGCCCGCCCCTCCGCGCCCACGGCTCCGACCCCGCGCCCCCAGCCCCGCGCGGCCACCCGCGTGCCCTCAGGCGCGCCCCCGCGCCGGGCCCGGCCGGCAGAGGGCGGGGTCGCTCACCGGTCCGCAGCTCGTGCTTGACAGTGAGGAGCTGCTCTCCCCCGTCACCGCTATCCGCGCTGGTCCCCGCGGCGCCGCCGCCGCCACTGCCGCCCTCCTCCTCCATCTTCTCCTTTTCCGAGCCCGCGGGTCGCTACGAGGGGAACCCGGGAGACAGCGGACGCCCGTCCCCTCGCAGCCGCTGCCGCAGCCCCAGGAGCCGGGGTGCAGCGGCTCCAGAACTCGGACGCAGGGACGAGTCTCTTTCCCGCTCTGGCCGCACCGCTCGCTCCTCGCCTCCTCCCCCTTCGGCGGGCACCGCTAGTACCGCGCAACCAAACCGCCCCCTGCTCCACCGCCGCCTCCTCAGGCCGCTCCGCCCACAGCCAGCAAGGTAGGGAAGCCATTCGAGCCGCCTTCACTGATTGGGCGCAGGGCGCGCGCGTCTCCCAACGCCGGTTCCCATTGGGCAGTCCGCCGTGTCGTTTCACGGGCCTCCCCGCCGCGCTCCTCGAATTGTTGGTGCTTGGCGGGGAGGCAGGAGAGGGAGGATCGCGGCCACTCAGATTGGTAAAACCTAAAGCTCTGCCCCGCCCATTTCCTCTGGCGCGCACGCGCAGTCAAAACCTTCCCTTCCCTGACCTCCCCAGAACGGTCACACCCCTTATTCCCCAGCTTCGTTCTGTTAGTAAACAGTGTCTAGTAGTCAAGAGGCGCTCGGGGTCTCTGATTGGCTACTGCCGAAAGAGGCGGGGAGGGATGATTGGAACGTTTGGTCCGCCAATCACCGTGGACACAGGACGGCCTGGAGGATAGCGCTTATCACACACGTGTTTGCAGACAAACCTAAGGGTCCCGGCAGCGTTCCGTAGGTGTGTGACCACCTGCGAGACAGCGTGTCCTAAAAAGGTCTTACTCGCGCTAGTGAATCCTAAACAAGTTAAGTGGAGCGTTTTTCCTTAAATGACAGATAGTTCTTAAACGTTGCAAAAATTCGCAGTTCCAGCTCCCGATGAGGAATTTTACGAAGACTCTTCCTAGACCCCGAAAGGATACAGAGATTAACAAAATAGAATAAAATCCCTCCCCTAAGCACCTTTCAATAGAACGTGAGAAAAAACTATAAAGCAGAATTTGGAATAAAGCAGTCATACAAAGCGTTAGAGAATCTCGCACGGATGGCAATAATTATTCCCAGACAAGAAGCTGGGGAAAAGCTTTTAGGGCAAGGAGGCATTTGAGATAACCAACGTAAAGGATGGATAAGAGAGAAATACCAGCAACAGACATTTCACACAGAGACAGCAGCCGTGAGCATTGGCCTACAGCAGAGAAGTCAAGGGTGGGTTAAATGACTGGTAAGGTTAGATGAAAGTATTATGTTAGAGATACAGCTGACAAGTTGAGATGTGGTCAGATAATGGAGAACTACGAATGCTGTGCTGAACAGTGCAGATTTTATTTAGTACACAGTGATGAACTGACAAGAAGAGGAGAGAGATAGCAGGGCAGGAATACTGCTGCAAGGATAGAACTAAAGGGGACCTAATTTCTAGTAGCAGACACAAGAATGAGAAAAAGGAGAAACTTAAAGATGTACAGTTGGATGTAATTCACATAGACATGATATTTTAAACTAAGAATGGATTGGATCAGGAGTCAGCACACTTTTTTCTATTAAGGGCCAGATAATAAATATTTTAGGATTTGCAGTCTGTATGATCTCTTTCACAACTACTGAGCTCTGCCATTGTAGCTCAAAAGAGTCAAAGACAATAAACAAAAGACATGGTTTTGTTCCAATAGAACATTTTTTATGGATGAAATTTGAATTTCACATAGTTTTCACGTATCATAATACATTCTTCTTTTAATTATTTTTCAATCACTTAAAAATATAAAAACAGGCTGGGCACAGTGGCTCACGCCTGTCAGCCCAGCACTTTGGAAGGCCGAAGCAGGTGGATCACCTGAGGTCAGGAGTTCAAGACCAGCCTGGCCAACATGGCAAAACCTGTCTCTACTAAAAATACAAAAAATTAACCAGGCGTAATGGCGGGCACAGGTAATCCCAGCAACTCAGGAAGCTGAGGCAGGAGAACTGCTTGCATCCGGGAGGTGGAGGTTACAGTGAGCTGAGATCACACCATTACCCTCCAGCCTGGGCAACAGAGCAAGACTCCATCTTAAAAAAAAAAAAAGTATGTATATATATATATATATATATATATATATATATATATATATAACAATTCTTAGCTCAAGGGTCATTAAAAAGCAGGCAGTGAGCCAGATTTGCCCTACAAGCCATAGTTTGCAGGTTTGCAGACTCCTAGATTTGATTGCTGTGAAAGAGAAAACACAGAAGCCTTGCAAGTTCCTTCAGGTTGCTGTCACAGCTCCCTGGGCTTACCTGCCTGGAACATTTATCATCACACTAAACCATGACTGCCTACTTACTTGTCTTTCTCCTGCAAAAGTCGTGTGCTATTTGGAGCCAGGCAATGACTGTGTGCAACTGTTCATTTGTTCACTCAACAACTTTTATACCAGTTTTATACCAATACTGTGAAAGGTGCTAGAGACACAGTGGGAGCAAATCAGATGCAGTCCTTGCTCCTACAGCGCCTACGGTCTAGCAACAGATATAAATATTAAATAATCACATAAAGAAATAAAAGCTTTCCATTGTGATCATACTGTAAAGGAAAATTACAGGGTGCTACAATAGAATGTATCAGGGATGCCTAATTTCAGTTGGAAGAGCTGGAAGACCTTTGTAAGTAAGTATTGTTTAAGCTGAGTCTTTAAAAACAAGTAGATTTTAACCAGGATGTGGCAAAAACTAGCCTAATGTTCACCAATCTCATTTCCTCTTCCTGGACATACAGGAAGACTTTTTTTTCTTCTTCTTCTTCTTTTTTTCTTAACCTCTGCAGTTAGGTTAGGGTCATATGACTGATTTGGCCAATGGGATATGGGCAGACCCAATTGGAATGATAGATACCATTTTCAGGCATGACCAGAAAACTCCTTGCATAATCATTCACATTCTCTTCTCTTCCTACTGCTATAACAAAGGCCACATCTTTAATATGGGCATGCCACAATCTAGAAGGACTCTGAACCCCTGAGTTTCCACTTAATTCTTTAAGGAGACACCTAACCTGTATCAGACTGTGAGGTGAGCAATAAATAAGTCTTTTTAGGCATAAGCTACTTGGATGGGATGATTTGCTACCAAAGCATACTCTAGCATGTGCTATTCCATATGTGAAATATGGAGGGATCAAAATTTTTGGAAGATGTCCTGAGGCAGGCAAAGAGCCTATTCTATGGAGAGATTGAGAACGTCCGTGGAGCCTAATGCAGTAAGGAAGGGATGAGGTTAGGGAGGTAGGCAGAGGCCCAATCATGAAGTATGTGGCTGCTCCTGTTAATATTTTTGGACTTTATCCTGTGTGAAGTGGGAAGCAATAGAAGGAATTTACACACACGAATGATATAATTTGCGGTAGTATTTTCAGAAGGTCACTGAAGTTAGTGTTTGGAGACTGCACCAGAGAAGGCAAAATGGGATGCAAGAGACCAGTTAGGAGACTATCGCAGTAATCTGGACAAAAGATGAGAGTGGCTGCAGTAGAGCTGGAGAGAAATGGAACACTTCTAGGTTTATATTTTGAACTTGAAGGATTAGATTTGGTGAGTGAGAAAAAAGGGAATATCTGAAAAAAAGGGATCACATGAGATACTTAAAAATAACAAAACAAAAAACTCCCCAACTCCTACCCCTAAAGAATGTGATTTCAATTGGTCTGGGATGGGGCCTGGACTTTGGGATTTTTTTTTAAAGCTTCCCACATCATTCACCTAATGTACAACCAAGTTTGTAATGCGCAACTCTTTTGTACAACTATAAGAGCAGAGAGTGGTAAATAAGAGCAAATTGGAGTTTTGGAAAAAACAGCAACTTTTCAGAGGTAGTGATGACACTAGAGAGAGTTTTTAGCATGAGCAGTTGGGTGGATGGAAGAGGATAGCAGTATCATTTAATAATAAAAGGGGCAAATTAAAGGAAGAGCACGTAAGAGAGAGACCATCAAGAGTTTAATTTTGAGACATCCAGGGCCAAAATTAAGTAGCTATGTGGATATATGAGTCCGGAACTCTGAAGAGAGTTCTAGGATAGGGGTGTAAGCTTAGGAATCAGGCACATATATGGCATTTGAGGCCAGAGGTATGAGATTACCTAGGGACAGGGCCAGGTGCGGTGGCTCATGCCTGTAATCCTAACACTTTGGGAGGCCGAGTGGGCAGATCGCTTGAGTTCAAGACCACCCTGGTCAACAAGGTGAAACTTTTCTCTACTAAAAGTACAAAAATTAGCCAGTCATGGTGGTGTGTACCTATAATCAGAGCTACTCAGGAGGCTGAGGCAGGAGAATTGCTGGAACCCAGGAGGTAGAGGCTGCAGTGAGCAGAGATCGCATCACTGCACTCCAGCCTGGGTGACAGTCAGACTCTGTCTCAAAAAAAAAAAAAAGCAAAGTTGGAATAAGAAGGTAGAGCTAGAGGTAGAAGAGGAAAACCTGGAGAGTTTTGTACTTTGGAAGCCAAAGTATTTCCAGAAGGAGGGAATGGGCAGCTGTATCAGATACCCTAAGATGTCACATAACATGAAGTCTAGAAAGAACCAATGAATGTGTCTGGGTACAGTAGCTCAAGTCTATAATCCCAGCACTTTGGGAGGCCGAGGACAGCCTAACCAACATGGAGAAACCCCATCTCACCTGAGGTTGGGAGTTCGAGACCAGCCTGACCAACATGGAGAAACCCCGTCTCTACTAAAAAATAATACAAAAATTAGCAGGGTGTGGTGGCACATGCCTGTAATCCCAGCTACTCAGGAGGCTGAGGCAGGAGAATTGCTTAAAACCAGGTGGCAGACACACCATTTCACTCCAACCTGAGGAACAGGAGCGAAACTCCATCTCAAAAAATAAAAAATAAAAGAAAGATCCAATGAGTGTGTCAACTTGGGTGCCACTGGCGACAATATCCAAAGCAGTTTTGGCAAGGCAAATGGAAGGTAAGGAAGTAGTAACCATGTGTGGGGACATATTTTTCTCTGAAGGAAAATAGAGAACAAAGATCCTAGCTGGAGGGATACAGGGAATGTTTTGGGTTTTTGTTTTTTAATCTTATTTTCAAATAATTTTAAAACTGCAGAAGAGTTGCAAAACTTAGTAAACTTAGTAAAGCAGAAGAAACACGCCATGTGAGCACTCAGATGTGCACACATGTAGGAAGAGTTTCTTCCAGAGACTCAAGCACTGTGCTGAGTGATAGGAGGTAGGGGAGGGCATGGGTTAGGAATCTGAGGATAGTGGAAACAGGTTGGAACAGCCACTGTGAGAAATAGATCTATCCAGGCAGCTTGTATAAAGGCTCACTAGTACAGGGCTCCCGTGGAGTTAGAAGCCTGAATCAGGACAGTGAAGTGTCTTTCTCTAACAACTTACATATCCCCTTAGGGTGGGAGATGAGCGGTTGGGCCACAACCTGGTTAAAATGAATGACCCTGGTGCCCAAGCTGGGTAAGAAGGCAATGAAGCCAGGATAAACTGCTAGCCTGGAAGAATAGGATGGAGTCCAAGGAGTTGGCACTAGCATGATGAGTTCTCAGCCTTGGCTGAACATCAGGATCACCTGGGATACTTAAAAATAACAACAAAGCAAAAAACTCCACTACTCCTACCCATGAAGAATGTGATTTAAATTGGTCTGGGGTGGGACCTGGACTTTGGGATTTTTTTTTTTAAGCTCCCCACATCATTCACCTAATGTACAACCAAGTTTGTGATGAACAACTCTTTTGTACAACTATTAGAGCAAAGAGTGGTAAATAAGAGCAAATTGGAGTTTTGAAAAAAACAGCAACTTTTCAGAGGTAGTGACACTAGAAAGAATAGGAAGGAAAATTATAAATGAATGGCTGAAAACACCAAATTAAATGGGTGGGGGTCTTGAGTGATTAGTGATGTGAGCAGAGGGCTTGGAATCAAATGAGGAAAAGTTGTTGACCTGGGATGAGATAATGAACTATGGCCTGGAGGATGCAGCAGCTGGAAGTGAGGAAAACGTCACTGCTCCCTCCCACCCTGAGAGATGGAGAAGTAGAGAAGGCGAGGTCCATGAAAAGGCTAGGACAGAGAGGTTGTCCCCTAAAATGTCAGATTTTCGCCATGGCCAGAGGAGTAATCGAGACAAGACCTTGAAAATCTGTTTTTTCCTCTTAGAAACTGACTTTATCGGCTGAGCGTGGTGGCTGATGCCTGTAATCCCAGCACTTTGGGAGGCCAAGGCAGGCAGATCACCTGAGGTCAGGAGTTCGAGACCAGCCTGGCCAACATGGTGAAACCCCATCTCTACTAAAAATTCAAAAATTAGCTGGGCATGATGGTGCGTGCCTGTAATCCCAGCTACCAGAGGGCTGAGGCAGGAGAACACTTGAACCCAGGAGGCGGAGGTTGCAGTGCGCCAAGATCACGCCATTGCACTCCAGCCGGGGCAACAAAGCGTGACTCCATCTTAAAAAAAAAAAAAAAAAAAGAAAAAGAAAGAAACTGACTTTATCCAGGCTGGTTTGGTACAGGCTGCCAGAACGGGGTCCATGCTTACCCACTTTTGTTGTAGGCCTGTGTCTGTGGCACCATTCTGTGAGGTCTCACCTATCCTTAGCTTTGCCCCTCTTCACTGGGAAGCGGAGAGTATCACTTGAGCCCAGGAGTTCTCTAATCCAACCTGGGCATGTATCATTACCCCATCTCTAAAAAAAAGGAAAAAGAAAAACCAGTGTCACTTGCCATAAATAGGAGGTAGGAAGTAAATATTAAAATAAATACAATGAGGACAAAATGATATAAGTTCTAGCTAGATACAGTTGTCTGCTGATAGCTGAGTCTGGGGTCTATACTTGCGTTGTTAAAACGAGTGATTTCATGTTGAGTAGATTGACGAAGAACAAAAAAGAGTGATTGATACAAATTAGAGAAAAGCTAACGACTATTGGCACCCAACGAAGGCTTTCTTCTTGGTATAATCACAAATGAAAGGGAGCCAAAAAAAACAAATCACTTTTTCATTAGGAAAGATGACTAGTTTAGGTGGTACATGGACAGTCATTTAGTTATATAAGTAAGCAGAGGGGGAGAGGGCCTCACCTGGTGTGAGCCACTAGGATGTGATTAATCTCTTTATTTAGGCAATGTGAGCAGGAAGCTCTGCACGTTTGCCTTTGTAGGAAGTAGGAAACACCCAAGGCCCACCACATCATACTTCCCTTTAACTGGCTCTATCAAAAGACTCCAGTGTATGCAAGATAAGAAAGAAAATCTTTCAAAAAGTCAAAAACTACATTACCAATATGGTTGGTTTTTTTGTTGTTTTTTCCGGAGACAAGGCCTCCCTCTGTTGCACAGGCCAGAGTGCAGTGGCACAATCTCTGCTCACTGCAACCTCTGCCTCCTGGGCTCAAGCCATCCTCCTACCTCAGCCTCCCAAGTAGCTGGGACTACAGGCACATGCCACCATGCCTGGCTAATTTTTGTATTTTTTGTAGAGATGGGGTTTTACCATGTTGCCCAGGCTGGTCTCAAACTCCTGGGCCCAAGCAATCCACCTACATCAGCCTCCTAAAGTGCTGGTATTATAGGCCTGAGCCACTGCACCAGGCCCATTACCAGTATCTTAATACTATTTTTGACCTTGTCAGTACCTTCACCATGTGATACAGAGCCAGTAAGTTGAAGAGACTCACTGCAAGAGACAGAGACCAACACAGTTATGGGCTGTGAAGTTCACACTTAATGAAGACACCCACCATGCTGAAGTTGACATGTCACTACTGTTGTGAAGTAAGAAGGTTGGGAATGTACTCACGCACACACACACACACACACATACAGACACACACACACACACACACACACATACACACACAAATGGAGAGACAGTCTTGCAAAGGGGGCAGCAGCAAATAAGCAGTGCCTTCACCTTACCTTTTTGTGCCCCACATACTACCTTCCTAGCTTAGCAACCTTCCTAGTGTGGCGGATGAGGAGTACTAAGACAAAAGGGAAGATTCAAGTCTGAGATGTGGCTCCATCCACCTCCATGTGAACCTGTGCCAACCAGCACACAGGCATGAGAGCCTTCAGGGATGCACGTTACGCATATGTCCAGTTAAAGGATATAAAGATATTTGGACTCCCTTCCTCTCTCCTCCCTTGAAATCTTCCGGAAGCAACACAAAAAGAAAGCAAAGCAAAAACACAAAAAAGGTCCCATTTTAATGAAACAAAGAAACTCTCAGAACCTCAAACCACAAACCATGAGAAATACCTGCCAAATGCTGCAAAGTCTGACTAAAACTGATGAAATGCTAAGAGTCGATGTACAGCCTTGAACAGGAAATATATTTCCTTAGAGGGACCAAATCACTGATCCTTGGATTAGAGGGGTATTTCGCAAAGGGGAAAGGAGACTTGTATTATCGGGGAAATATGAAATAAGTTTAGGTGGTACACGAAGAGTCATTGAGTTATATTAAATAACCTAATGAAAAAATGATTTATTTTTTTTTTAGTTCCCTTTCATTTGTGATTATACCAAGAAGAAAGCCTTGGTTTGGTGCCGATAGTCTTTAGCTTTTCTCTAATTTGTACTAATCACTCTTTCTGACTAGGGAAATACAGACCTCAGACTCAGCTCCCAGCAGACAACTGTATCTAGCCAGAACTTACTATAGCTAGATACAGTGTGAGCAACAGAGTGAGATTCTGTCTCAAAAAAAAAAAAAAACAAAATGAGCTCCATGAACTGCAGCTTTTTTAAGCAAACAGGATTCTAATTTCTTGGTGATTTTTATGTTCATTTTTCTTATCTTTAAGGGGATTATTTTAGGATTTTTTATGGTTTACAAACATTTAGCTGAAGTTCAGCGGTTCCTTCTATTTTACTTTATTTCTGTTTTCTGTAAAATTAAACTTAAATTTACTTAAAAATAATTTGCAGAATAAAATTCCACTGTTATCTATTGATCTTTTTGCTCTGTATGCCCAAGTTCAGATGACATATTCCAAATATTGATGGCTGCTGTTTCCAGAAAGTGAGATTTGAGACACCAAAAAAGAAAAAAAAAAAACTTCCACATGGTGCTTTTTGATGCTTTTTAGAAAAGCTCATTATATATAAAAATAACAGTCATTTTTCTTGAGTAGTGTGGGATAGGAGGATAAGATGGCCCTCATGCCTTTTGTCCCCGGGTGTTACACCCATAATCATGCAATTTACGTGGCAAAAAGGATTTTGCAGATGTCATAACAGTTACTAATTACAGAATAGGCGTGGTGGCTTATGACTATAATTCTAGCACTTTGAGAGGCTGAGGTGGGTGGATTGCCTGAGCTCAGGAGTTCAAGACCAGCCTGCGCAACATGGAGAAGCCCCATTTATACTAAAAATCCAAAATTAGCCTGGTGCAGTGGTACAACCCTATAGACAGCTACTGGAGGGTGAGGCACGAGAATCGCTTGAACCTGGGAGGCAGAGGTTGCAATGAGCCAAGATCGTGCCATTGCACTCCAGCCTGGGCAAGAGAGTGAGATGACATCTCAAAATATTTAAAACATTTAACTCTGTCATGCAGGCGAATGTTTGTGTTTTTAGTAGAGATTTTTGTATTTTTAGTAGAGGTAGGGTTTCGCCATGTTGGCCAGGCTAGTCTCAAACTCCTGACCTAAAGTGATCCATCCCCATCAGCCTCCCAAAGTGCTGTGATTATAGGTGTGAGCCATTGCTCCTGGCTACATGAAAAAGCCTTAATGCAAAAGGAGTATCTGGTTGGGGGCTTTGAAGATGGAGGGGACCAAGCGGGAAGGCCCTGAGGAGCAGCCTCTAGGAGTTAAGAGCAACCCCTTGCCAACAACCAGCAAGGAAACCGGGACCTCAGCCCTATTCCTTCAAGAACCTGCAAGGCAGGAGGATCACTTGAACCCAGGAGTTCGAGGCTGCAGCGAGCTATGACGGTCTCACTGCACAAAATAAATTGAAGATAAATGAAGTTAACAAGGCCAAGTTGAGAGAATCATGTGAGGCCAGGAGTTTAACACCAGCCCGGGCAATATAGCAAACCCCCATCTCTACAAAAAAATTTAAAAATTACCTGGCACGGTGGCTCACGCCTGTAATCCTAGCACCTCGGGAGGTTGAGGTGGGCAGATTGCTTGATCCCAGGAGTTTGAGACCAGGCTGGGCAACCTAGTGAGACTTCATCTCTACCATATATATATATACATACACACGTAGTCAAGCGCTTGTATTCCCGGCTACTTGAGAGGCTGAAATGGGAAGATCACATGAGCCCAGGAGGCTAAGTCTGCAGTGAGCCATGATTGTGCCATGTACTCCAGCCTGGGCAACAGACTGACACCATCTCAAAATATGTACATGTATATTATATATATAAACCAAGTGTGGTGGCGTGCACCTGTAGTCCTAGTTACTTAGAAGACTGAGGCAGGAGGATCACTTGAACCCAGGAGTTCAAGGCTGCAGTGAGCTATGACAGTCTCATTGTACTCTAGCCTGGGTGACAGAGTGAGAACACGACTCAAAAACAAAAAAATGATTAAGGTAACAGCATCCTTGTTCTTCAGGCAGATTCTCTCTGACATCTACCTCCCAACTTCTGTTGCATATAATTTTACAGATAAAAAAACATTTACCTTCTGTTCTTAACCAGAATTAAACTCTTCCGCAGACTTACCCTAAAACATGAAAAATCTCTTAAACAGCATTTATTAGATTGGTGGAAAAGTAACTGTGGTTTTTGACATTGAAAGTAATTGTAAAAACCATATTATAGTATTCTGTAAGTATTTTTCTCTGAAGAGGCAAAATGTTTATAAGAATTGCTCTTCTCGGCCAGGCACAGTGGCTCACGCTTGTAATCCCAGCACTTTGGGAGGCCAAGGCGGGTGGATCACCTGAGGTTGGGAGTTCGAGACCAGCCTGACAAACATGGAGAAACCCCGTCTCTACTAAAAATGCAAAATTAGCTGGACGTGGTGGCGCATGCCTGTAATCCCAGCTACTTGGGAGGCTGAGGCAGGAGAATCACTTGAAACCTGGAAGGCAGAGGTTGTGGTGAGCTGAGATCGCACCACTGCACTCCAGCCTGGGCAACAAGAGCAAAACTCTGTCCCAAAAAAAAAAAAAAGAATTGCTTTTCTTTTTATTGTGCAACCATTTTTCCCCTTGGATCTTCTATTTGCCTTTCTTTTATTTTGTTGCATTTTTTCTTTATCATGGTTCATTTTACCCCAGCCTCTTTATCTAGTTAGGTATTTAGTTGAGTTTTTAAGCCTTCCCATCTGAGGCTCATCATCCTCCTCCTCCAGGGTTGTCATGGTAGGATTTACTTTCATGGCTTTCCAGGGCCAATTGCCTTTTGTATTTGGGGTAGAGACAAGGTTTCACTGTGTTGATCAGGCTGGTCTCAAACTCCTAACCTCAAGCAATCCATCTGCCTCGGCCTTCCAAAGTGCTGGGATGACAGGCGTGGGCCACCGCACCCTGCCTACAGTCAGGTTTTTAATTAATAAAGCCCTTGTTTGCCCTTTGTCGGGCATCCTATCTTTCTGAATGTATTAATTGGAGCTTTTTAGTTTAGTTTGCTTGGATTTGGGTTTTCTTCCTCAAAATGAGTGTATTCTCCAAGGTTGTTGTTTTATTTTCCTGCTTATTTTAGCTTATTTTATTACAGAGTCATTTTCTGAAGTGCCTAGAGATTTTTCTTTTTTGAGACGGAGTTTCAGTCTCGTCACCCAGGCTGGAGTGCAATTGCGTGATCTCAGCTCCCTGCAACCTCTACCTCCCAGGTTCAAGCGATTCTCCTGCCTCAGTCTCCCAAGTAGCTGGGATTGCCGGCATGTGCCAACACATCCAGCTAATTTTTGTATTTTTAGTAGCGGGTTTCTCCATGTTGGACAGGCTGGTTTCGAACTCCTGACCTCAGGTGATCTGCCCACCTCAGCCTCCCAAAGTGTTGGGAATACAGGCGTGAGCCCCTGCACCCAGTGAGATTTTTTATTGTTCATTCTTATTTAAAAGTCAAGCGTTTAAAAAGTTGATTGAGTTCCATGTGCCTGGGCAGAGGTTGTTAACTACAAGACTTCAAGTGCCAAGGAGTCCTGAATATTACAATGTGCTGATTTCCTCACTCTGGAGATATTCAACTTCTCACCACCCTTCCACCCACAAACAGCAGAATCTGACGATATCTTTCCTGAGTAATAGAGACTTTGCTTTCAAGGATTGGGGTAGGGTGGAAAGGCCCAATTTTTCCATATGCAGAATTTCAGTTAATCCCCTATTTTCAGCCCAGGTCTCACACTCTGTGCCACATTGGGTGCTGTCACATCCTGAGTTTCTCTGAGATTCAGCTTGGAAGATCAGTCTCTTCCCACGTTACTTGCCTCTGAGTGTATTCCAGACAGTGGTTCCCAAACCTCCTGCCATTGCTCATCTAGACTATGGTCTTTTCTTGCCTGATATCACAAAGGTAATAACTGCCAGAGCCTGGACTCAAACCTACTGTGATTCCAAAGCTCAGGTCCCTACCTCTACCTATAGCACTCTAGTAACTGCATAGTTATGGACCAGTAAAGAAGCATGAGCATTCTGGGACTGTTTTTCAATAAACATTATAGTTTTGCACCTTACAAGGTGCTTACAGCACATAGAGGATCACGAAGCATGAGCATTCTGGGACTGTTTTTCAATAGACATTATAGTTTTGCACCTTACAAGGTGCTTACAGCACATTAGGATCACAATCTGTCCTTCAAATATCTCAAATTCAAACGTGTATAGGCCAGAGCCATCAAATGGAGCAGCTGGCTGGAGTGATGTGGGGAGGGAGGGGCACACCTCATTATAAGTGACAGTCACTCCTGAGCTGCAGCCAGTTGCTGCCACCCAGGAATGCTGGCCTTCCATAGCCCAGTCTTCTGATTTTCCAAGAAACACCAAAATTCAGATTATTAAGTAGTATTAAGTAACAATTTAAAATTGTTGGCAAATAATTTCAGCTCAACTGTGGTTACAGACCAGCTGCAGCTGCTAGTTTGCTGCCTCTAGACATTGCATGTGGGAGAGGAAACTTGAAAGAAAATTGTGGAGGGAATAGAAAAGTGAAAGCCACCACAGTCTCCCCTGCCGGTACCCCAAGCCTGGTTAAGACAAACCAGTTTGGCAGGGTGCAGTGGCTCAGGCCTGTAATCCCAGCACTTTGGGAGGCCAAGGTGGGTGGATCACCTAAGGTCAGGAGTTCGAGACCAGCCTGGCCAACATAGTGAAACCTCGTCTGTGCTAAAAATATAAAAATTAGCTAGGCATGGTGGCAGGTCTCTGTCTGTAATCCCAGCTACTCAGGAGGCTCAGGCAGGAGAATCACTTGAACCTGGGAAGCGGAGGTTGCGGTGAGCTGAGATGGTGCCACTAGACTCCAGCCTGGGCAACAGAGTGAGACTCCATCTCAAAATAAAATAAAATAAAATAAAAAGACAAACCCAGGCAATGTGTCTTCTTTGAGCTCCATTCATGCTAGGAAGTGGATCTGCTCATTTCCTACTTATCTTTTGTTATGTTTTAATTTATTTTATTTAATTATTATTATGTTTTAGCTATCTCCTACAGGAATGGTCCTCCTCCTCTTAACATTCACAGCCACACTGTCGTTCTCAGATCCTAAGACAGCTAGCTTCTCTTCTCTTCTTCTTGAGTCATCAAGAAATCTTCCCACTTTTAGGGCCAAGTGCAGTGGCTCACACTTGTAATTCCAACATTTTGGGAGGGGCAAGATGGGAGGATCACTTGAGGCCAGAAGTTTGAGATCAGGCTGAGCAATTAAGCAAGACCCTATTTCTACAGAAAATAAAAAATGACAAAATTAGCCAGATGTGATGGAGCATTCCTGTAGTTCCAGCTACTTGGGAGGCTGAGGCTGGAGGATCACTGGAGCTCAAGAAGTTGAAGCTGCAGTGAGCCATGATTGCACCACGGCACTCCAGCCTGGGCAACAGAGCAAGACCCTGGCTCAAAAACAAACAAACAGAATGAAAGAGGTCTTCTCATTTTTGGATGACAAACCCAATAGTACATTGTATCATGGGTATAATACAGGTATTGAAGTGGGGAGGAAGGCTAAGATCAGAAGCCCAGAGATACGTTTTGGTGTTTGTATAGCACCAGACTGTGCTATGTTTGCATACTTTTGACAAGGGACATGTTGCTGGGTGGGTTTGGGGAAGACTTAGAGTGGAAAACACAGTCTCTACCATCACAGTTTGAGACGCTCACTACATCCCAGCTGTTAGCCAGAGGCTTGCCTGGAGACGAGGAAACGAACCAGAAACCATTTAACATCACTGAGCCTGAGCTTCTGCATCTGTAAAACGAGGACAATAAAAATAGCTGTTTGTACTTCAGAGTATTGTTCCGAGAACCAAATAAGATAATGTGCGAAGTGGTGGTATTGTTATTGCACATAAACCTTTTCCTCTGTTGGAGAAATGAAGAATGCATTTGATTGCACAAGGTGTGGGGAGAAAGCAGATCTCAAAAATATCCCAAGGTGACTCCATAATGAAATTCCCAGTCCTTTTAGGGTTGATGTCATCCCATTGGATGCAGTAGACTGCCGTTTATCTTATTTAATTAAACTTACTTAAATAATAAGACAACTACAATAGTGACACATCAGAAAAGAGGGTAAGACTGTCATCAGAAGCCAGGCACGGTGGCTCATGTCTGTAATCCTAGCACTTTGGGAGGCTGAGGTGGGTGGATCACCTGAGGTCAGGAGTTCAAGACCAGCCTGGCCATCATGGTGAAACTCCATCTTAAAAAAAATAAATAAATATTTTTCTTAAAAAAAAGAAAAGACCGTCATCAGAGTCATTGGAATGGCCTGACTCTCATATCCAATCAATGCAATGGGAAGAGCCCTTCCAGAAGACATGGATTCTCCTTAGTTTTCAGGAACTTTGTTTATGTGCTGGTCTGCTCCCAGAGAATCCCTCTTATACCTTACAGTCTTTTGGAAAACTGTCAGAGAACTGTGGTATTAAGGCCACACTGAGTTCTAATTCAACTCAGCTGTCAGAGGAACAGGACCTTTTTTTTTTTTTCTGAGACAGAGTTTTGCTCTTGTTGACTAGGCTGGAGTGCAGTGGTGCCATCTCAGCTCACTGCAACCTTCGCCACTTGGGTTCAAGAGATTCTCCTGCCTCAGCCTCCAGAATAGCTGGGATTACAGGCATGTGCTACCACACCCAGCTAAATGTTTTTGTATTTTTAATAGAGATGGGGTTTCACCATGTTGGTCAGGCTGGTCTTGAACTCCTAGCCTCAGGTGATCCACCCACCTTGGCCTCCCAAAGTGTTTGGATTACAGGCGTGAGCACCGCGCCCAGCCAAGAGCAGGAACTTCTAAGATTCCTTTGGTGAGAGTGTTGACCTACTTACTGCTCAGCCAATGTCTGCCTTGTCATTCAGTTTCATTATTACTGTGTACATTTCATAATGAACGGCACAAAGATTCATGTACAAATATGTTCCTGGAAGCAATTTTTGTAAGAGCAAACAATTTGAAAATGACATAAATGCTCAACAATAGGGGAATAGTTAAATAAATCGTATTTTTATGATGAAGGATTCTGCAGCCATTGACAATGTGTTTACACAGTGGTTACCACTGGAGAATGGTAACACCGCAGATGTCATTCAACTGACCGGGACTGAGGCTGACTGGGAACATCTACTTCTACGGCCCAGTATAAGCCAGCTGAGGCCACGCAGAAGCATGACTTAAAATAATGCCGCTTAGCTGTGCAGTGCTGGCAAGGTTCCATCACCCACAGGTGACTGTGTTAGGGGACAGAAGTAGGTGGCAGAATTTGGAGATAATTCATTGATTCTCAGAAATAGGATGGCTTGACTTTGGGGCTGGCTGACTATGGGAATAGACAAGAGGAAATGGAGTAAGGGCTGCTCCTTACTGTTGACCAAATGTGTCTTACAATACCTGAAGTCAGTGTTTGCTCCCACCAGAGAAGCAATCAGCTTTAGCCTAGGTGGTTCATTCCCTTATTTATGCAGCATCTTTACTGGACCCTTTCTGTGTGCCAGTGCTACAAAGTTTATAAAGATGGATAACAGGCTAGATGAGGTGGCTCACGCCTGTAATCCCAACACTTTGGGAAGCCAAGGTGGGCAGATCACCTGAGATCGGGAGGTCAAGACCAGCCTGGCCAACATGGTGAAATCCTGTCTCTACTAAAAATATAAAAATTAGCGGGCGTGGTGGCACACGCCTGTAATCCCAGCCACTCAGGAAGCTGAGGCAAGAGAATCGCTTGAACCTGGGAGGTGGAGGCTGCAGTGAGCCGAGACTGTGCCACTGCACTCCAGCCTGGGTGACAGAGCGAGACTCTGTCAAAAAAAAAAAAAAAAAAAAAAAGATGGAAAACAGTCCATGCCTTTAAGAAGCTCATAGCTGGGCAAAAGGAGAAAGACATAGAAACAAGTACAGTCTCCCTCAGTATCTGTGGGGGTTTGATTCCAGGATCCCTAAGGATACTAAAATCCATGGATACAAAAGTTGGTAACATCTGTAGATGCTCATTTTACGCTATGTATAAAATGTAGTATTTGCATGTAACCTGTGCACATCGTCTCATGAACTTTATAGTCTTTAGGCTGCTTGTAATACCTAATACTGTGCAAATGCCAGGTAAGCAGTTGTTAAACTGTATGGGTTTTTATTTGTATTTTTATTGTTTTTTTCTTCCTGAATCTTTTCCATCCAAGGTTGGTTGAGTCTGCAGACGTAGAAGTGACAGACGGAAGGGCCACTGTGTGTGCAATAGTGTCTTGAGTGTTCCAATAGGAATCTGTTTAGGACCCAGTGAAGGTGGAAAAGGGCAAGTGCCCAGAGCCGCTGGGAAGGGAGGATCTGGGAAACTCCACAGGGATGGTGATGCTTGGGTCAGAGTTGAAAGATGACTGGGCATGGCTGAGGGATGTGGTAGGAATCCAGGATTCCAGGCAGAGGGGGCAGTGAGAGCACAAACAAAAAAGCAAGACACAGTCTCAGGAGTGCTGGGCACTGCAAATTCCCAGAGCCCCAGAGCAATGAGGCTGCGTGAGGGAGGGAGTTGCGGGCCACACCACGGTGTCCTGTGTTCCCAGCCACGGTGCCAGCACAACTCTGCAGGAATGGGAAGCACCAACAGCTTAGACACAGGGCAGTACCATGAGCAGATTTCTGTTTTGGAAAGTTCCAATAGGCCAGGTACAGTAGCTCACGCTTGTAATCCCAGTCCTTTGGGAGGCCAAGATGGAAGGATCACTTGAGCCCAGGAGTTTAAGACCAGCCTGAGCAACATCGTGAGAACCTGTCTCTACAAAAAATGAACAAAGTTAGCCAAGTGTGGTGGTGTGTGTCTGTGGTCCCAGCTACTCAGGAGGCTGAGGTGTGAGGATCACTTGAGCCAAGGAGGTGGAGGTTGCAGTGAGCCATGATCACGCCACTGCAGCCTGGGCGTCAGCAAGATAAGCAAGAAAGCAAGCAAGAAGGAGAGAGAGAGAGAGAGAGAAGAAAGAAAGAAACAGAAAGAGAAGAAGGAAGAAAAAGAAAGGGAGGGAGGGAAGGAGGGAGGAGAGAGGCAGAAGAAAATAGAAAGAGGGAAGGGAGGGAGGGAAAAAAGGGAGGGAGGAAGGAAGGAGGGAAGGAGGGAGGGACGGAGGGAAGGAGGCAGGGAAGAATCCAGGCAAGCAGGGAAGAAGGGAGGCACGGA
>CAUYLG010066920.1:0-40152 GCA_963573385.1 Cacajao melanocephalus
CTCCATCAGGCCTTGTTCTCTTGCTGATGAGGAGCTGCGATCCCCTGTAGGAGGAGAGGCATTCTGATTTTGGGTGTTCTCAGCCTTTTTGCACTGGTTTCTTCCCATTTTTGTGGATTTATCCACCTGTCGTCTTTGTAATCGCTGACTTTCAGATTGGGTCTGAGTGGACATCCAGCTTCTTGGTGACAAAGTTTTTTCTGTTTCTTAGTTTTCCTTTGGTGGATGCTCCTTCCCCACAGAGCTGGGCCTTCCCGGGTTTGGCTGTGTTTGCTGTGAAACTCTCAGTCCTCAGTGCTTCCAATTGCTGTTCTCCTTGTGGGGATGGGACCAGCTGAGCCTGACTCAAAAGGCACCCAGTCTCCTTTACTTCGCACTGAGAAGCGCTGTGCTGGGGCGCCGGCAAAACAGCTGTGCCAGCCAAAAGAGTCGCACTGGCAACCAGTGTGGCTCCTCCGCCGGGAATCTCCCAGTTTGTGGGCAACAGAAATTCATCTGAAATTGCAGTGTCCCCTCGCTCTCTGCGCTTTCACTGGGAGCTACAATCCTGAGGGGCTGCTAATCAGCCATCTTGGATCTCTGTCCACCCGGTGATGGAGTTTTTTCTGTTTCTTAGTTTTCCTTTGGCTTCCCCACAGAGCTGGACCTTCCTGGGTTCGGTTGTGCTTGCTGTGAAACTCTCAGTCCTCAGCGCTTCCAATTGCTGTTCTCCTTGTGGGGATGGGACCAGCCGAGCCCGACTCAAAGGGCACCCTGTTCCATATACTCCGCATGGAGAAGCGCTGAGCCGGGGTGCCAGCAAAACAGCTGCGCAGGCCAAAAGAGTAGCGCTGGCGACCCATGTGGCTCCTCCTCAGGGAATCTCCTGATCTGTGGGCAACAAAAATTAGTCTGAAATTGCGGGGTCCACTCACTCTTTGTGCTTTCACTGGGAGCTACAATCCTGAGCTGCTGCTAATCGGTCATCTTGGATCTCTCTCTAGACAATGGTTTTGATCATGTTGTTTTGAATTCATGAAAGAGGTAAAATTTGAAGAATGAAAAAATTCCACAAAATGTTGGTTTCCTTATTGAATTTATCTCCTTTTACTGATTATTATGTAAAATGATTCTTTTTATATTTTCCTCTTTTCCTCTCCTAAAAGATTCTTCTTTTTCTCTTTTCATTTTTTTCTTTTTTGAGATGGAGTTTCACTCTTATTGCCCAGGCTGGAGCTCACTGTAACCTCCACCTCCCAGGTTCAAGCAATTCTCCTGCATTAGCCTCCAAATAACTAGGATTACAGGCATGCACTACCATGCCTGGCTAATTTTGTATTTTTAGCAGAGATAGGGTTTTACCATGCTGGTCAGGCTGGTCTCGAAATCTTGATTACAGGTGATCTACCCATTTCAGCCTCCCAAAGTGCTGGGATTACCCACATGAACCATTGTATCCCACCTAAAAAATTCTTATCTGGAATTTTTAATCTGTTTCATCCTATCAGTGAACTTCGTATCATTTGATTCTTCCTACCAAATATATTTTGAATTTTTATCGCTTTCAAAATCCTCTTTCTCATAGGTCCATGAATTCTAATTCAATCTTTAAATGTTTTCAAAGCAGAGAAGCTGATTAAAAGCAAATGTAATAAGGGAAAAAGGTTAAAGAAAAGTAAATGCTCACTTTTGTTTCTTTTCCTTTTTTTTTTAAAGTTCCCTGATTGCAATTCTTCCTGCAATGAGTTATAATTGACAATGCATTCATTGTAAGATTAACTAAACAAAGCAAAGAACATTAATTATGAATATCTTTCATTAATTCTTCATTTATGCTGCTGTACATAAGGTGGTATTTTTATGCCAGATCAAATGTGATTGTAGTGCAGAAAGGCATTCTTTAGCAAATACTCATAAGCCTTTTTGGCCTGTGTGGTCAGGAACTGTACAATAATAGGAGAAAAGTCACATGTAAACTAAATTATAAACCATGATCAATTTTACAAATCAGGAGAATGGGAGAAACTAGAGAAGAGTCAAAATAATTACTTGTTTTTTAGTTGAGATTTTTAGCTTGTTACACCCAAGCCTGGAGTATGTGATATACTTGAATTTTGCTGAGTTTATTTTCTATTCCCATCTTTGTGTGTGTGTGTGTGTGTGTGTATATCTATATATCTATATATACATATAGATATATACACACACACATATATGTATATACATAAATGTATATGTGTGTGTGTGTGTGTGTGTGTATTAAAGAAAAGGAAGACAAAGGCTTTTTATAATTAAAAAGTTACATAATTACTAGTTTCATTTTTATTTCTATATAAATTTGATTTAAAGAATATTCATTTGTATTGAATGTGGTTTTAGCTCTTGACAATTAAATTAATTTTCTATTTGCTTTTTGAAAGAGTATGCCTGTTTCTGTATATAGTCATCCCTCAATATTTACGAGAAGATTAGTTTCAGGACATCCAGTGGAGACCCAAATTTGTGGATACTCAAGTCTCCCACTTAAAGTGGTGTATTATTTTCATATAAACAACATATATTACACAGACTTCAAATCACCCCTAAATTACTTATAACACCTAACACAATGCATACATATCACTTCACTTGTGTGGACTCATCATAGTACTCAGTTCACAGAAAATTCAAGTTTTGCTTTTTGAAACTTTGTGAAATTTTTTTTCCGAATATTTTCAATCTGCAGTTGATTGAATACACAAATGCTGAACCCATGAATAGAGAGAGCCAACTGCATTTACTTCAAATGAAATTCTCATATGAAAGAGACCAAGTATCTAAAATATGACAAAAGTATATTTGGTAGTTATTTTTTGATAGTTTAATATAAATTGTAAAACTTTAAAAGCTTAATTTAAGTACAGTTGGTTTAATTTTCCCCATCTTCCTCCAGAATTGGGTATAAGTCTACTTTTTAGTTACTTTTGATACAAGTAAAACAATATGTTATAAGGTGGCTTTTGATCCTTCAGACACAGACATTTCAGTAGAATACATAATGGCATCTAAATTGTTTTATCTTATGAAGTCATTTGCCACATGTCTGATTATTACTGGGGGGAAAAACACCTCATGTGAGTGCCTTGAAACATTAACTAGCATTTATTTTGCTCACAATTCTGTGATTTGCCTGGGCTGTGGGCACTTCTCATGTGGGGTCTCTCACAGGATTGTAGTCAGATAAGGTCTGGGGCTGGACTCATTTCTAAGTCTTCTTCACTCACATGTCTGACACTAAAAGCACACAAACAGGTAGGGCTCCTCAGATAGGTCTCTGTCTCACCATGTTGTCAGACTTTTACATGAAGACTGAAGGTAGTCAGAACAAATGTGCTGAGAGAAATTGGTTGAAGCTGCATGGCTTTTAAAAAATCCATCCTTGGAAGACAGTATCACTTTGACCACATCCTATTCCTTGCAGTCATAAAGACCAGCCCTATTTCAAGGGGAGGTGAATTTGATTCTGCCTGAATTTGAAAATCACCACACAATGTATGCAAATTGTTGTCTAACATTTATTCTTCTGTTTGTACAGAAAATGTCAATTTTTATTTAATAACGACTATTTTTTGAGTTATGAAAAGAAATAACTCACTATATTTTATCAGTTGGGATTATCCCAAGATGACGGAAACATTTTTTACTCCTTAGGTCAAGATTTCCATAAAACAATAGGAAGAAACAATTAAATGTGACCTTTAGATCTGATGTAATCAGTAAATAGGATCATTGATTTCCTATATTTGTTCAAGAAATATTTGTCCAGCACCTAATATATGCTCATTGATTACATAGTTCTAATATCAAAGAAAAATAAAAAAAATAAAAGCATACCTAAAAAAGCAGTGCCTTTTTTTCCCCTAGGAATACAATTAAAAACTACGTGAATGTTAACAGAAGGTTAAATTTTAAAATACTGATTTATAATTATTAAACTAAAAAACTAAGAAATTATAGAAACATTAATTAAATATATTTGAATTTTAAGGAAAAGACAAGCACACTGAGTAAAAAATATGTGAAAACATTAAAAGAGTCTCCTACAAAGTGAAACCACTAATAAGCTTATTGGCTGAATATTTAACCTTGTTAATAATCAAATAATTTGAAAAACTACATATTATTTTTCTTTAAAATTGGCAAGGATTAACCATACTTCCTTCCCACTATCGACAAGTATATGAAAATGAGTAAATGGAAAATAGTCACTGGCTGGTGGAAGAGTAAATAGACACAAATTTTTGGGCAGGGCAAAGGTGAAATGTAAAATGTAGGACAATCTTTAACATATGAAGGTGCAATAGGGCACAGTGGCTCACACCAGTCATCCTAGCACTTTGGGAGGCCCAAGCGGGAGGATCACTTGCACCCAGGAGTTCAAGACCAACTGGGTAACATGGTGAAACTCCGTCTCTACAAATAATACAAAAATTAACCTGGTGTGGTAGCACATACCTGTAATTTCAGCTACTTGGAAGTCTGCGGTGGAAGGATCACCTGATCCCAGGAGGCAGAGGTTGCAGTGAGTTGAGATTGTGCCACTGCACTCCAACCTGGGTGACAGAGCTAGATCCTGCTTCAAAAGAAAAGGAAAAAGACCTTCTGAAAATTATTGAGGATATGTGCTAAAATACATATATAAATAAAATATTTTTTCATACAAGAAATGATCTTATATGTGGCAATAAATCCTAAAATGGTTAGTAAAACAGGAGTTCAGATAAGAGAAGTAGAGAGACCTAATCCAGATTGATTTGAAATATGAACTCGGAGTTGATTTTGATAATGAAGAATGGATATAACGTGAATAGGTTGAGGAGATAAGAGAAATAAAGGTAAGAGTAGTAAGTTCAATACAATATCTATTGTGCCCTTGACTGACTCTTATACTTCTGTTCCACATCATTCTTTTTTCTGAGTTGCTAGTGTATTTATATTAAGCACTAAATTCCTGAGCACTTAAAGTGTTTTCTCATCACTTTTTGTTTCTTTTCTTCCCCATTAAATGATAAGCTTTATCTTATCTAAATAAGAAACAATGTCTTATTTAGTATACTCCATTGCATAGTGATGGGCAATTGGGACCTGTTTAATACATATCACTTAAGAGTCTGTTGGTTTAGCAAGCACCAAAGGAGGCACCATACATAAATTGTTCAATTCTGTATATAGACGGAGCAACTGCACAAAGATTTTTTTCCATTGACTACAAAATTCGCTACATTTCAATTTTTTTTAATACAGTGAAAAATGTAAATGAAATCATAGTTTGTAAAAAAGCAGTTAATAAATATAAATATTATCTGGTATTTTGTAGCCTAAAACTATGTATTTTCTAATTTTTCAATATTGGAATTAGGCAGAAGCATCCAGGCATTTTAATATGATATATTTTAATATGATCATATATATAACATTTTACAAATGAAAATTATTTTAAACAATATTTTTATCTAAATATTTCTTTTTATAGTCATATGTAAGATATGGAGAGAAATCCTATTATTCGTGCATCCATTTGCACACATATTTAAAGAGAAGCTATCTGACTTACTATGCTACAAATGTTTTTAGAAATATCACATTTCCAGATGTGAGTAAATATATTTTTAATTTTATAAATGGTCCAGAGTTATTTATAAACAAATGAACTACAATTACAAAAATTAATTGACTCAAGTGAGACATTTATCCTTGTTATTTCCTTTCATATATGTGAAAGTAGCTGCTTTTTACTTTCACTGTATATACTTTTACTGTATATATAAGGGAATGATGCTAAAAAGATATTGTCTGAAAGAAGGAAAGAACAGTTGCTTTATAATGGGAAATATTTGCATTTTATGGAGGACAATTAGGGAAAAAACATATGCGTGACATGGAAGAAAGCAGAGAACAGTGCATCATTATGTACATATTTAATGTACCATCCAAAGAGCTACATATTCATATATTATGTGTATTTAGTAATTTGCATCTCACATCAGATTAGGAAATAGAGTGCCCTTTTTAGAATCCACTCTATTCTCAGGAAAGACTTTTTCTTATCACTTTGTATAAGGAAAGATGATGAGCTCATTTGAAAGTTAGTAATAAAACGAAATTGTATTTCTGAATGGGAAAGAAGCATATGGCACACATTTGTGTCTTTTAAAATTTTTTTGCAATAAAATACAAACACACTGAAATTAGATGTAAGATAAATTAGAAGCTTATTTGGAAGAACAAATTATGTCACAATTTCATTATGTTGCCCAATAATTAAGTATATCCAGTCATTTTTTATAAAGACATGAAGCAAAATAATCTAAAACATTAAAATCTGTCTCACGGAGAATCTTTCTTCAATTTGAAGAAATACATTGAAGAAATAAAAAGAAATAAATAAGCTTTATTTTTATACACTATCTGAAAAATAGTGTCACTAGTAAGTTCAGTCAGTGAACTGAAGGAGAACAGAACAAATAAGAAAGTGAATGACTGAATCAGATAGAAATAAACCATTTCTAAAGCTATGTCAAAATATTAAATGTGGCCAGGTGCAGTGGCTCACGCCTGTAATCTCAACATTTTGGGAGACTGAGGAAAGCTGATTGCTTAATCTCAGGAGTTGGAAACCAGCCTGGGCAACACTGTAAAACCTGTCTATATTAAAAAACAAAAAACAAAAAAATTATCCCGATATGGGAGAATCACCTGAGTCCTGAAAGTTGAGGCAGCAATGAGCCATGAAAGTACCACTGCACTCCAGCCTTGGCGACACAGTGAGAACCTATCTCAATAAATATGAACAAATAAATAAAAATTAAATGCTTCCTGATCCTTCCATTTCAAAATTAGACTCATTTGACAAGAAGAAAAAAGGTATTAGGCCCATTCGCTAGTTATTTGTGAAAGGCAAGTCAAAAATACAAGAGTAGAATATGGTTTTACCTGAGCTTGTGACTGAACACCTATCTATCATCTATTATCTATCTATCTACCTACCTATCTATCTATCTACCAATCATCTATCTATTCTATCATCTATCTACCTAACTTGTCTATATCTACCTATCATCCATCTATCATCTATCTATCTATCTAATTCCTCTCATTTGTGAAAGAAAAAGAAAAAATAAATAAAATTCTATCAACTTAGCCTAGGAATAGGTATTCGCCAGATAGTAAGAACAACTGAAGAAAGTAGTTGCCAGAAGATTCAGGGAAACGAACCAAGAAAGATATTTGTACTTGATATTTCTGTTACTTATATGGTTAAGGCAAAATAATAGTTGACCAAAATCTAAAATTTAGTACGTTAAGTAAAATAAATATATTCTGTCTCCTACCCAATCACTTATTTAACCCAGTGTAAGTCACACAAAATAAAAGCATTTCGTAACAGAGATATGAAGTACAACCCCTTGCATTGAGGTTGGTTTTTTTTTTTTTTTTTTACTCCCTTAACTAGCATTCGAATTGATGGAAGTTACCCTAAGCCAGTTCTCACTTTGAACTTTATGATGACTGGCATAATCTTTCCACTTTTATGGAACCCACCTTGCTCCCAGTGATCCAATGAGCAAGTTCCCACAGCCCATGTGAAGAAAAATCAACGCCCAGCTAACAACCCAAGTTGAGCTCACTGACAACACCTGCTTCCAACTTGCCAACTATGTGAGGGAGACATCTTGAATAGAGGAGATAAAATATTTGAAGAAATAGTGAAGAAAGTTTTCCGACAATATAAGATGAAAGACCTTATATTGAAATGTTTTATAATACATCAAATTGAAGATTGACAACTGTAAAAAGAACTTTAATGTATTTTCATGAAATTTAAGATACCAATGAAAAACATTTATAAAAGCTTCAAGATAAAAGGAAAAGTCATCAAAATGTAACCAGATTCTTGACTGATGTTACTGTCTTCAATTGCCACACCGTTTGTTAGAAAACAATGAGTGATACAAGCAAAGAACTGAAGAGATTATCTGAGCTATGAATTTATTTAGACTAGGTCTCAGCTATTGGGCTTGCTCTTATTGGGGCTGTCTCTAGCTTATAACAAAGCAAGGCTGTGGCCTAAGGACTTAGATGTGGGATTTGTCCTATGGCCAATGTTGGTCTACAAGCTCCTCAGTGGACCAACAGACTGTAGTCATGTCTGTGGCATGGTCTGAGGGCTCTCCCTGTGCAATTTTGCTTCTTTCCCTTACTCTTTCACAGTTACTACTCTCTAATAAACCTTTTGCACTTCTGCCTCCATTTCAGCATCTGCTTCCTGGAGAACACAATCTGAGACACTATTTTATCATTCTATAATCTTCCTTCTTAATATTTATTTTTAATACTTATTCTTACTATTGCTAATCAACTTTTTCTTATTTCCAATGGTTAATGTATTTTCTTATGTCTTCAAGCATATTTATTGTCAGGGCTTCAAGTCCAAGCCTGGCCATTTTAGCCTTGGTGACTCGCATGTACACCTCTGGATGGTCCCCAGGAGCCAGGAAGTCTGAGGTAACCGCAAGTAACCAGGTGGCCACAGAAAACAGTGAAACAATTTGTTTCTGCCTCAACTAATTGCTCTCTCTCTGCAGCCTGCAACCATTGTTCCTGTTCAGCCTTACAAAAATTTCCCCTGGACATTGGGTTTCTCAAGACCCCCACCCCTGTAACTATGTCATTTAGCACACCCTCCCCTCTGATTGCAACCAATACTCCCCACCCTTGTGATCATGCATCCTGTGATGCCCTTCCCCTGCCCAAGACAGATTACCAACCCCTACCCTTGTAATCGTGCATCCCATGACACCCTTCCCCTCCTTAAGATAGATTACCACCTTTCACTGCTCATTTGCCCCAACCTACATAGTAACCAATCCCCTCTCCTATCCTCTTTGCCTACCTCCTTTCTCTCAGTACTACTTTTCAGTGTCTTTGTTTATTTATAATCAAGTTTTTTCCCTCTCTTGATAATAGATATCCAAGTTTTCTCCACTTTCAAGCATTTTTTACCTAATCCTATCTCCCTGTCAGAAAGTGACTTTGTCTCCCACAACACCAAGAAAAAATAATTATTGTCAGGAAAGGATTCCTTCAATAATTTTATTTTCCAACTTCAGACACACTTGAATAATAATAATATCAATAATAGCAAACATGTTCTGAAATTTTTTTTGTACTTTACTAATTCTGAATTTTTTAACTCATGCTTCAGCTTCCTCACCAATAAAATAATACATTTTCATGTTTTTATGAATTAAATAATTTAGTTCCTGGTATACAGTAGCTATTGACCAAGTTTTAGCTGTTTCATTATCAATATCATCATTATCACCACTATGCATACATTTACTAACTATAAACTTGGTCATCATACCTGATGTTGCCCTTCCTCTCTCAACATGCATTTAATTGATCATCATTTCCTCTTAATTCTAGTTCCTAAATGTATCTCACTGTCCCCAATTCAACTTCCTAAGTTTACCCTATAATTCTGAATATTATAATTATGGTTTTATATGTCTTCTTATCTCCAGAACTTTCACTTTCTAATCTAATATTCACAAAGCATGAGAAGGATCTTGTGAAAACATAAATTTGGTCAAATTACTTTTCTGTTTAAGCTTATTCCTGAATCCCCATAAGAATAGATATAAGACTGAAATCCCTGAACATGATTTAAATCCTTGCTGCTTAAAGAATGACAAGTGGACCAGCAGAACTGGCATAACTTGCAAGCTTGTTAGATATTAGTGCTCCATTCAAGATCTACTGAATAGGAATCTAGGTTTTAATGAGATCCCAGATGATTGCTGTGCACATCAATTTTGAGAAACACTGATTTATTGTCTTTTCACCTAGCACCTACCTACTACTCTAATATGATCCTTTTCCGCTTAATTCTCTGAAATACTCTATGATCCAGCCCCAACATATTTTTTAAGGCATGGGCAGCTCTTTCTTTCAGGCCTTTGAACATACTGTTAGATTTGCCTGGAGCACTGTTATTTACCTTCAACCAATATACCCTTTCCAAGCCAAACTCTGTTAAGTCTATTTGCTTCTTGCAAGTCTGTCAAGAGTGCTGTCCTGACCTCTATCACCTGTTATATACACTTCCCATATTACTTCCATAACACAACACCCTGTGCTTCTCTCATCATAGTTCTAAACATATTTGCATAGTAATTCATTTGGACCCAGTATAGTAAAATCATAGGATGAATCAATGTGCCTTTGCTACATTTCCTCCATGACATCTTCAATGTATAGTAGCATGACAATACATGACAAATGATGAATTAGTGTTTGTTGAAAAAATGATAAATAATAAGAAGTTTGAGACATAGTATTTGAATAATTTATGCTATCACAGCTCAAAATTAGAGCATAATAAAGTCTGACCACACTCCCAATGTCTAATTTTTCTCCCTTTGTCTCAGAATAGCTGTTTCTCCTCTTGAAATAATAAATCCTTTAGTTTTTCTTGATTCTTAGACTTTCAAATTTCTCTAGAATATATTTTTCCAATTATCTGTCTCTCATATCTATAATCTTTTTAAATTCAGTTGAGTCTTCTTTTTATTCTATGTAAACATCTTTCTCCAACTTAAATATGAAATAATAAGAAAAACAATATCTTTTTTAGATCAAGGTGTCTTGAAGATGTTCAGTATAATACTTGTAGATCAATGATGTCAAAATTTGGTCCAGAATATTAAAATATGAATATTCATCTTCATATGCATTACAGAATATTGTATAAAAAGATATCTGAATACCCAGTTGCTCACAATTATTATATTTCCTCCAATTTGAACTTCAACAGGTACTTCTATGCAAAATTGTTGGTAAGTTTTCAAATGCAGGAAAAAACTCATAGACATAGGCTTATGTAACCAGTAAAACATAAATGGTGCATCAAAGATCAGCAATCCTTACTATGTACATGTAGGTTAAGACCACAGAAAAGGTCTAACTATGCTTGAGGAGCTAAACTGTTGTTGCTATGGAAACGGAGCTTAACCTTAAGGTTTTACACTGTGGTGCATTGAAAATTTAGAGCCGACTGTGCAGTAATGTCAGCTTTTTCAGTGAATATACAGCATCAGTTGCAGGAAACTGCATGAATGGAAGATAATGAGTTCCCAAGACTGACAACATTAAACACACAGAGACACAAATAGACACACATACATCTAACTTTTTAGAAGCATAATTGCATATTATATATATTTTTAAATATTTCATTTTTTTCTACTCTGTTTTAAAAAATTATTTTCAATGGCAAATTTCCCACTATCCATCAGTATTTATAAATGTAATTTGTAATATTAGTTTAAAGAGTTCTCCTTTTCTATCCTGATAATAGTGCTTATGAATGCTGTCTAATATCTCTCTCATCAATGTTTCCACTGATGCACTGTAAATAAATCAAAAAGGTCTTAGGTCATGCTAATTCTTAAAATTATTTTGTTCCATGTGCAACATTGAACAAGCATAAAATTGAATATATAGAGATATATACACGTAAGTTCAGCTAACATGAAAGTGATATCTCTTATAAGTCAAATCCATAAACAAAGTACAGTTACATTTTTATGTCCCCAGATAGAAGAGTGCTGATATACAGGCCGAATGCACTTTATACAAATTACTTGCCTACCACGCCTCATATTTCTCTATAATAGTTTTGTTATTCACATTTCCCAGTATGACCCAACTAGGAAAAAATATAAGCTAGAGGTTATAGGTTATAATGAAAGTACTCTAAAGGCAGCCTTTGTCTCACAGACTACTCTGGCACTTCCTTACCGCAGTCACCCCACTCACCTTGCTCCAGTTCCCTCCTTTCTCTTGCTAGAGTCAGACCCTCACCACAGCCAGTGACCTCTGATTCCACAGGTGCTGGCCTCCCCTCCTCATATCTCTGTGGCTTTGGTCCTGCTTCCTGCCATCTCTCCAAGTAATGCTGATTTACTCACATTTATGCTAAGTTTTGAGGGTGGCTATTGCTTTCTGGTTAATTCTCATGTTAACACAGGGCTGACCCAGTAACTATTATGGAAGCTTTTTTTTTTTTTTTTTAACCACAGCATTGGGGAAAGACTTTATCCATATAGTGAACAATTCTTTAATTAGATGCTCAAATAGAGATAAAGGTGGGTTTTTTTCCCTCTGAGTCATCTACATTTTTTAGTGCTTTAGTGCTTTAATCTATTATTTCAATTTACTACTTAATCATCCTCACAATCTCCTTGTGAAACTTTTCATAAATCCAACCTGCATACAAACTAAAGAGAATATAAACAGCAATTCACAGTGAAGTATTCGACATTATTTTGCCTCATCATGAACAATGGTTGTTTTTCCTCTGTGTATTAATTGTCTCATTTTTCTTTTGCTTAATATTCTATATATTGTTTATTAATTTAGTCCCAGAGCTTTCTGACAACGTGTAAAATTCTTCTCAACTTCATTGCATACATTGTGTATTCTCTCAATTTGCTTCATAACCTTCTGTCTTTTGATCCAAACTTTCTAACACAATTGTATAGAGCTTGCCAAGGGACCATCTTTTGCCAACATCTTGGGGATTCTCTTTACCGTTCTCTTGGAATCCCTGTGATTCCCGGTTTCCTCATGCACATTGTTTTTATCTTGTTTTAATGCTTCTTCTCTCTAGAATACATCCACCAATAGTTTCCTGAAAGACAGGTACAACAGAAATAAATGTTAAGAGGCCTGTATGTGCAAAAATATCGATTTGCACTTTCATGTTGGATTTCATGTGGTTTGTGTATAATTACAAATAATTCCAACTTGTAATTCTGAAAGTCTTTCCTATTCTTTCTTTTCTTTGGGAAAAAACTTCACTTCCAGCCCACTGTGTCTTTGCAACTGAAATCATAGCATGTCTGTATTCCAGTCATAGAGGTACCCATAGGCCATGCAAACTTATAATTTAGAGTACTGTACACTCGGCATGGAGAACAATTCAGAAATGGCTGTGCAACTCCTACTGCTTAAGTGAGAACTTTACTGAGAACTTGACACATAGCTTCCAGGAGAGAGAAGATCCATCTTTCTCTGGAATTATGAACCATAAAGACCTTGTAAATCTAGCAATGCCTGCAAAAGTTCCCCCGGCCACATGAAGGGATATATTTGCATAATGATGACAACACAGAGACACAGAGAAGCAAGCAAACTTGAAGTTTCTGCAGAGAGACACAGGAGACTGCAGAGAGAGAGCCTCCTGGCTAACAAGGTATCTACTAAAAATACAAAAAGTAGCCGGGCGTGGTGGCAGGGGCTTGTAATTGCAGCTACCTCAGAGGCTGAGGCAGGAGAATCGCTTGAACCCAGGAGGCAGTGGTTGCAGTGAGCCCAGATCGCTCCACTGCTATCCAGCCTCGGCGACAGAGCAAAATTCCGTTTTAAATAAATAAATAAATAAAATTTATGTTTTCACCTCTAGAACCAATCATAATGAATTTTTCAATGTTTTCCCCTCTAGAACCAATCATACTGAACAGAGTTATTCTAAATTTTAATTCTGTTACTTACAAATGAAAGGACATTTAATAAAAGTACATTTTAAAAGTTGATTAAACTGAAACTAAATGAAACAATTGCTCCTCTCTGATTACACCCATTGAATGTCAGAGGCAGGTTTTCAGCTCGTGTCTCTTCTGATACACTACAATTTCTTGTTTTAACATGCCAAAGCACAAGTCCTGAATTGTGGTGCAGTGATGATGTCCTGCAAGGCTTTTGGCTTTTATTATTTATACTCTCACTAAACAAACGAACAAAAACAAAACAAAAAACATAAGCCGAGCAGTGGTTCACACCTGTAATCCCAGCACTCTGAGAGGCTGAGGTGGGTGGATTACTCGCACCCAAGAATTCAATATCAGCTTGGGCAACATGGTGAAACCCCATCTCTACCAAAAATTACCCAGTCTCATAACCTGGTCTTTAAATAAATAAATAGATATATAGATAAAAATTAAAATAATAAGCATAGTTAGTACCTAGTTAAATAATAGTACCTAGTTAAAATAATAAGCATAGTTAGTACCTATTAAAATAATAAGCATAGTTAGTACCTATTTCTGTGTCTAGCACTTTTTTCCTCTGGTTAGTTGCTAAGTTCAAACATAAAATAATGTATTTATACGTATATATACGTATGTATGTATGTATTGTGTGTGTATAGACACTCCTTGCAAAATGACGTTTCAGTAATGATGAACTGCATGTACAGAGTTGGTCCCATAAGATTATAATGGACCTGGAAAATTCCTACTGCCTAGTCATAGCATAATGCATTACTCACATGTTTGCAGTAATGCTGGTATAAACAAAGCTACTGCACTGCTAGTCATATTAAAGTATAGCATATAAAATTACATGTACAGTACCCCATTTTTGACAATAATAATAAGTGTCTATGCTACTGGTTTACATATTTACTTCACTGTACTTTTTATCATTGTCTTAGAGTGTACTCCCTCTACTCACGAAACAAAAAGGGTAAACTGTAAAACAGCCTCATGCAGGTCCTTCAGGAGATACTCGAGAAGAAGGCACTGTTATCACAGGAGATTTCTCTCCAAGCATGTTATTGCCCCTGAACGCCTTCCAGTGAGACAAGATATGGAGATGAAAGACAATGATATTGATGATTCTGACCCTGTGGGTGCCTAAGCTAACGTGTGTTTGTGTCTTTGTTTTCAACAAAACAGTTTAAAGGCTTAAAAAGAATAGAAAAAAGTTTACAGAATAAATATATAAAGAAAAATATACTTTTGCACAGCTGTACAATGTGTTTGTTTTAAGCTGCTATTACAAAAGAGTGTAAACATTAAAAAAAAAGTTTGTAAAGTAAAAAGGTATAGTGAGCTAAGCTTAAGCTGTTATTGAAGAGAGCATTGTTTAAATTCAGTGTAGCCTAAGTGTAGAGTGTGCATAAATTCTACAGTAGTGTTCAGGAATTTCCCAGGCCCGCACATTCACTCACTACTCACTGACTCACCCACAGCAACCTCCAGTCCTGTAAGCTCCATTCATAGTCAGTGCCCTAAAAAGGTGTTACATTTATAAAAATCTTTTGTATCATATTTTATTGTATCTTTTCTGTTTCAATATGTTTATATATACGAATCCTATTGTGTTACCATTGCCTATGATATTCAGTACAGTAACATACTATACTAGTTTGTAACCTAAGATCAATAGATTAGACCATATAGCCTAGATGTGTAGTAGGCTATATTTCTGGGTGTGTGTAAATATACCCTATCATGTTCACACAGGGAAGAAATGGCCTAATGACTTCTCAAACGCGTCCCTCTCACCAAGCAACATACATGATGTTTGTGTTTGTGTGTATGTGTATAATGACCTCATAACTTGTGCTAATATACTTTCATTTCGTTAGTCCTGATGACAGTACTGTCCAAGGGAGTATATGGCAAAAACTGAAGTCTCCCTGATTCCTGCTTATTTTCACTTCACTATCACTGTGCAGGTCATCCTGCAAAGCTCTCACATGCTTTTAGCTTTCCCCTGCCATCTTTCTTTAGTTCAATTTGAGAAAAATAATGTGAATGTTCAACATGTTTTTATAAATATGTCATAAATATCAAAATAGGTAACATTTTGCCAGTAAAACTGACGTATTTTCCTAAACTGAAATTCCGGTAGTTGTTTTTATCAGGGTGTGTTGATTTTGTTAAGTGTTTATTTTGTAAGATAAATAAATATTGATAGATTTTCTTTAATAAAAATGACAAGGAAAAACTTAAAATATTGAACAAGAATATCCACTTCCTTGCCTAGTTCCTATTTTTATGGTTCCTTTAAGACAATTTCTACTTTATGATCTTGTCAATAGAGATAAAACTAAAAGGAATAGAGAGAGAAGTCTCAAACTTAGCAAAGAGAGGTCAACCTGGTGTCACTGATGTCATAGAGTGTGCATTCTTATTTTCTTTGATGGATGTTTCTTCATCATCATCATCATGATTTCAACCCAAAGCAACATCAAGGCTACATGACAATGCCTTCCTTTGAATAATCTAACACATAACCATAGTTTTATTTATTTTATTTTATGTTTTTTTTCTTGAGACAGTGTCTCACTCAGTTGCGCAGGCTGGAGTGCAGTGGCACTAGCATGCTCACTTGCAACCTGGACTTCCCCAGGCTCAAGTGATCCTCCCACCTCAGCTTTGCAAGTAGCTTGGAGGTGCATGCCACCATGCTCAGCTAATTTTTGTATTTTTTTTTTTTTTGTAGAGACAGGTGTTCACTGTTGCCCATATTGGTCTTGAACTCCTGGGCTCAAGCTATCCACCTACCTCAGTCTCCCAAAGTGCTGGAATTACAGGCATGAGCCACTGTGCTTGGCCATTTTCCATTTTTGAATTGGATATATTCTCATTAAACGTATAAATTTTTCTTATGAAATATTTTTTAAGTTCTGGAGTGGCAAATTCTTTAAGTATCTCATTTTATGGCATAATATAGCGAATAGATATAGTGTTTGCAAGAACTGGCCTAAACTTTAGAGAGTGATAAATGATTCAATTGAGATAAATGTTTATTTTCAAATGAGACAGTTTCTGCATTTGCATCATAATGGGTGTATGTATTATTAAGCTCCAAATTTGTATAAGCTCTCTCTACAATCCACTTCTCAATTTCCACAATAATTATCTTTATAATACTTTGAAGACAGAGAGATGGTTAGGACTCCATCTTTTTCTCTCCATGTCCCTGTGTTATTTGTAATATGGTAGAGTCACATTTCTACCATCAATGCGCTGAAATGATGAAGAATTAATATTATATGCAACCTGGGTAATGAAAATTAGGAGGGGTGAAAACTCATACTTACACATTTTTACTTCCCTGCTCTGGGTTACCCTAGAGGATTATAACTGATTTTTTTTTTTTTTTTTTTTTTGAGACAGTGTCTCACTCTGTCACTAGGAGCCAGGCTGGAGTGCAGTGGTGCGACCTCAGCTTACTGCAACCTCTGCCTCCCAGGTTCAAGCAGTTCTCCTGCCTCAGCCTCCCGAGTAGCTGGGACTACAGGCACGCGCCACCACGCCCAGCTAATTTTTTTGTATTTTTAGTAGAGACGGGGGTTTCACTCTGCTGGCCAGGATGGTCTCGATCTCTTGACCTCGTGATCTGCCCACCTTGGCCTCCCAAAGTGCTGTGATTACAGGCGTGAGCCACCACGCCCGACCATAACTGATGTTTTTAAGTGATCAGTTGTCATAGAAAAATAGATCCTGAAGAACCTGATGACCAATAACAGTTTTATTGGTTCTACTCGTACCACAGTTTTCTGGAACAGGGGATCATTCTATACCATCTTGGCTGAGATAGACTGGATTTCACTAGTAGTAATTTTCCTTTAAATTTGGTTAAATGCTTTGCTACAAGCACTGCCGCCAAAAGTATATCCTACTTGATGTCGTTTAGCCATGCTTCAGGTGCTGTAAATTATCTGCCATTATCATTCAAGTTTACTAAAAACTTTAACTCCTCATCACAAAATTTTGAGGGCCTCTGGAATGAAGAAACTTAACCTTTGAAATGAAAATTTTAGACTTTCTAAAGAAGTTTATCTTTCTCCTTGCTCAAAGTAGTTTGTGGAGAGAGCAATTGCCACTGTGGTCTGTTTTGTTTATTTATTTATTTATTTTTATTATACTTTAAGTTCTGGTGTACATGTTCAGAATATGCATGTTTGTTACACACGTATACTTGGGTGCCGTTTCTAAAGAAGTTTCTCTTTCTCCTTGCTCAAAGTAGTTTGTGGAGAGAGTAATTGCCACTGTGGTCTGTTTTGTTTATTTATTTATTTTTTAATTTATTTTTATTATACTTTAAGTTCTGGGGTACATGTTCAGAATATGCAGGTTTGTTACACAGGTATACTTGGGCCATGATGGTTTGCTGCATCCTTCAACCCATCATCTACCTTAGGTATTTCTCCTAATGAGATTCCTCTGCCTGCCCCCTCCCCTCAACAGGCTGGTGTGTGATGGTCTCCTCCCTGTGTTCATGTATTCTCATTGTTCAACTCCCGTCTATGAGTGAGAACATGCAGTGTTTGGTTTTCTGTTATTGTGCTAGTTTGCTGAGAATGATGGCTTCCAGCTTCATCCATGTCCCTACAAAGAACATGAACTCTTCCTTTCTTAAGGCTGCATAGTATTCCATAGTGTATATATGCCACCTTCTCTTTATCCAGTCTATCATTGATGGGCATTTGGGTTGGTTCCAAGTCTTTGCTATTGTGAACAGTGCCACAATAAACATACGTGTGCATGTGTCTTTATTACAGAGTAATTTATAATCCTTTGGGTATATACCCAGTAATGGGATTGCTGGGTCAAATGGTATTTTTGGTTCTAGATCCTTCAGAAATGGCCACACTGTCTTCCACAATGGTTGAACTACTTTACACTCCCAGCAATAGTGTAAAAGTGTTCCTATTTCTCCACATCCTCTTCAGCCTCTGTTGTTTCCTGGCTTTTTAATGAACACCATTCTAACTGGCATGACATTTATGCAGTCAACAGACATATTAAAAAATGCTCATCATCACTGGTCATTAGAGAAATGTTTATTTCTTTCACTCTTCATTCTTTTCATGTGCAAAGTAATTGTAAACAGGGGGATTCTTGGGCCTGACTGCCCAGATTCTTTTCCCAGCTCTGCTATTTATTATTTGTGTGACTTTGGGAAAATCATTTAACCTGTGACTCCTTTGCCTGGTCCATAAAATTAAGATTGTGTTTGCACAAAATGACTTGATATCTAGAAAGTGCTTTCTCTAAACAGTGCTTGGCACATACTGTCAGCTATGTAGTTGTTACAGATGTAGAAACAGTTTTCATTTAAAACACTGAGCCCTATCACCCCCTTTAAATAATATTGCTGTTTTAAAAATGCAAATCCTAGTTTTAAGCTCAGTATAGGATAACAGTATATCATTTAAAAAACTGAGGGGCTTCAAGAGACATGAAAATTTACACTTGTATGCTGTAGCCACTGTATTATCTCATGCCTTCTCTTCACTTTTCTATCTCTTCTCCAGCACACCTTGGCAGCCCCTCAAAAGCCTGGAGAAAGTGTTAAAGCCTATTCAGTTGCTCAGTTTAGTTGACCTTAGGGTGCCAAGCCTGCTTCACCTGGTGAAATAATCAGAAGCCTGCTGATGCTTCCTCAGGAGACAGTGAGGCTCACCACTTGCAGCAGGGGCTCTGGATTCCAGTGTCCAAATTCTTGCTGTAGCAATTCCTATGTTCCTTGGTCACAAAATTAACTATGCTTGCCTCATCTGGAAAATGTGGATACTTATGTGGCTTCTCAAACATTTGTGAGGCTTACATCAGGTAATCTAAGGAAAATACCATTAATGGCTAATTTCGATAAAATTATCACTGTATCCTAGAGCCCACGCTAGATAATTACAGTACATGAGATCGTTTATGACAAAGTAAATGTTGAGAGGGAGTAAAATTTGAGAGGTGGTAGTGAGAGCACTTCATCGTGACCATGAGAGCAGTACAACGATCCTCCTTCAGCTTCATCTTAGAATAAAATGTGATCCTTGCCGCTGTTTCCTTCTTTTTATTTTTTGTGATCCCTGGAAAATTCTAATATTTGATGTATTCAGAACATGTAATTCTTGTTTGATTCCAAAGACTGTCAAATGAATAAATAATATGTTCGTACTTCAGGCTTCATCTGGTTTTATTCAGCGTTGCTATTTTTGCTCACTCGCTGTACTTTAGTGTGTCCTACTTCCTCCTCTACCTTCTTACAGATAAAATCTTAGATGATTTCCTTTAATCTTAAAAAGCTTTTCATAATGATAAAAAAATATAACTCTGCAGTTCAGAAGCCAGGTGCACTTTTTAGTTATCAACAGTGATAAAAATGCTCTCCCCAAATGCTTTCATTGTATTGAGATTCCTTCGGCAGCCATAGTCTTGCTTTGGCAAACCTGTGGAGAGGTCATTCACTTCATTCAAATTCTGTGGCTCTGTGAATTTTCAATGTATTTCTAAAAAGGCTATGAAGCCAATACCTCTTTACTCCCCCTAAGCTTCACTGTGTCGTGATAAAGGTATTTTATCAAAACCCTTCACAGGCTTTTAAAATTATTCACCTCTAATCTTTATCAATCTCTTCCTTTTTTATCCTAATGTAGAAAATACTTAAAATAGTCATTTAAGTATCTGTAACCAAATAATGTAAATCTCTTTGAAAAATGCCTTCTTCTTTATTTTTATTCATTTTTTTCTTTGAAATTGTGTATTTAAAATAGGAGAGAGGGGCATCCACAACAGCTGGTTGTATATTATCTGTCTTTGTAACAGCTGAGAGAAAGGATCAGTTAACTCTCCTTAAGAGGCAACTCCAGATGAAATTATCAGGCCAATCTGTCTATTTTAGATGGCTATTTTAAACAGCCCGCTATACCACATGACATTGAGGATCACCTTAAAATCAGATGATAGTTAACTAAGGAAATATGCCCACCATACGTATAAATTATGGGTTTTTCAAACTAGAAACACTGGCCTTGTAAAGGAAAAATGAACTCTTTGAGAATCTATAACATTTTCTGTGTTCCCTATTTTGCAACATGAAGAAGACTAAGGGAGCTCAATTCTGAGCTACAAAAGACCTGGAGCCCAGTTCCAAAATGGCTTACAGAATAATTCTCTAACTTGAGGATTGTTTTTTAAGAGTGACTCATTCTCCTGTTATTTAAGACAAGAGTATTAGTATTAGATCCCCATCTGTAGTGTTATGAAGATGAAACATGGATTAGGCATTTTGATGACACTGAGTAAATAATACTATATACTTACGCATTTTATTTTCCATGTTAACTCAATATTTTTTAAATGTAATATACGCTAGCTATATGTCAGACCAGATGCTTTACATTCCTTATCTTTAACCACTATAAAAATCTTTCAAGGTATCTAGTTTATAACCTCAAAGCTGTAAGGTTCCAGACAAGTTTCTAATTTATTTTTGTGCAAATGATGATGGTCCCACTAACTTTAGGGAAGACGAGTGGAAAGTTAGAAAAATGAATATTCTAGCAACCCTCAAAATATAATAATTCTAATTCTAGCTATATGGTATGGGTCCCATATAACTTCTAACTGAGTAAGAAGAAGGAACCCAGGGTTCCTGATGTAATTGACTCTTGTACTTACCTGGGTTAGACAACATTGCTTACAGTTAAAGTTGTTCAGCCATCTATATATGCAAAATGAAATAAAATTGTTTATATTTTCTTAATATCTACATTAGGTTTGTGCAAATCCATTTATCCAGTCTTCAAAATTTCAAATGAATTTTTTTGCAGTGTAACTATAAAGTACATACTGAAGATTCAATATTCTTTATGATGTTTCTGAAATATACTTGCATCTGGGAGGTGTTTTTTATTTTTTTGCTGTATTTAATCAACTTTATGTTTGTAATGTATTACATTAACTCAGTCTAGTTTTCTTGTCTTTATTAAAAAGCCATCTTCTTTTAATGTTTGAAAGTGCATTTATAACCAAAGACAAAAATATTTAATAATTCTGCTTTAACTAGCTTCCAAAATTAGAGGCTAGTTTATGTAACTATGTTAATATTCTCATTCCACAGATGGACGCTAAAAGAATAGGAAGAGTTTGTTAGTTTATTACACAGGGCCACTGCATTGATGGTATCACATGTGTTTCTTTAGTATGATAGCTGCCATCAGAAACTCTGGTTTTAGTGAAGCTTTGCACAGGCTCTTATCTCTTGCTGGGACTGACTCCGTTATAAATAGCTTAGCCATGACTCATCATTAGACTCATATCAAGAATCAGCCCAAGTTCCTCTGGCTTACTCAGAGATTTGCCCTGCTTTATGGCTCATATTTTTATATTCATATAGAGCGGATAAAATTCATTTAATGACCTTAGTTTTCTCTGCTACTGTATATTAACAAACGGAGGTACAATCATTTTGTGATTTCTGGGTGGCTGAATTTTTGAGATACGCTCTTGCTGTGTGAGCAAGTCATTAAGTGTAAACAATGTTATCCTATGTCCTTACCACCAGATGAGAATACCTCAGAGATTGAACAGCACACACACTCTCTCCTCTCTCTCTCTCTCTTTCTCTCTCTCTCCTCTGTATACACACACACACACACACACACACACACACAGACACACAGACACACACATTTAGGACAGGAAAAATCGTGGGAAGATATCTTGAATTCATTAGAATTTTCCAGTGGGAAAAAGAAAATTCCAATGTCTTATCCCTGCAGATTCTAGAAGAGGGTGATTCTATCTCACCGGCCACATATTTTGTATAGATCTGACACCCTTTCCCTACATAATATTAAGGGGTTGGCATTGCTAAAAACCATGAGCAAATAAGTGAGATTTGAGTAACATATATATGGACGCATGAGTCACATATTAGACAGGCGAATGCTGTTAGCTGCCATAACAAACCTCCTCCAAATGAAAGGCCTTTTTGTGTGTTCATAAATCTTTTTCCTCATGTCATAATCTACTGTTAGTAGTGTGGATCTCCTGAAAGTCTCTTTCTGAAAGGGTGACTTGATGATCTGGGCTCCTTTGATAGCGTGACTTCTCTATCTTGAAGTCATTTGCTTACGGCTACAGAAAGAGAGACAGAGAGAGAGAGAGAGAGGAAAATTTGGCATTTAAGTTTACTTTCAGAAGTGGAAGTTCATCACTTAATCCTGCTTTTTCTTGTCCAAATCTAATCACAAAGTCACATCCTTACTGCCAGGAAAGCTAGCATATGTCTTATTTTTCTCCAAAATAGGCAAGAGAGTTTTTGAATAGCAAGCTAGTTCCCTCTGGTTACCTGTATCTTTTTCAGTATTCCTCATATATAGGAAACGTTCAGCCTTCCTCAAAGCTGTCAATCACAAAAGCATGTCAATCATGGCATACAGCTCAAATTCTAAGATCTTTAGGTTATGTTAATTATTTTCAGTTAGGTCTAGCTATGACTCCTTTTGGTGTAAGGTTTATTGTCAAAAAAGATACATTATATGCACATCCTGCTCCCATCATTACTTAATTATTTAATGGTGAAACAGGGTGATATGGTTTGGCTCTCTGTCCCCATCCATATCACATCTTCAATTGTAGCCTTATAAATCCCATGTGTTGTGGGAGGGACCCTGTGAGAGATAATTGAATCATGGGGACAGTTTCCCCTATAGGTAAGAGGTGGCTTTTGCCTTCTACCATGATTGTGAGGCCTCTCCAGCCACATGAAACTCAGTTCATTAAACCTATTTTTTTCTTTCCAGTCTCAGATATGTCTTTATCAGCAGGCTGAAAACAGACTAATACAGTAAATTGGTGACAATAGAGTGGGACGCTGATGAAAAGATAGCCAAAAACGTGGAAATGACTTTGGAACTGGCTAACAGGCACAGGTTGGAACAGTATGGAGGGCTCAGTAAAAGATGGGAAAATGTGGGAAAATTTTAAACTTCCTAGAGACTTTTTGAATGGCTTGAAAGAAAAGCCTGATAGTGATATGGACAATAAGGTCCAGGCTGAGATTGTCAGATGGAGATGAGAAACTTGTTGGGAACTGGAGGAAAGATGACTCTTTTTATGTTTTAGCAAAGAGATTGGTGGCATTGTGCCCCTGTCCTAGAGAGTTAGAATGCTTTGAACTTGGGAGAGATGATCTAGGGTATCTGGCGGAAGAAGTTTCTAAGCAGCAAAGCATTCAGGAGATACCTTGTGTGCTGTTAAAGGCATTCAATTTCGTAAAGGAAAATCTGGAAAATTTGCAGCCTGACAATGTGATAGGAAAGAAAAAGTCATTTTCTGAGGTGAAATTTAAGCTGGCTGCAGAAATTTGCATAAGCAATGAGGAGCCAAACGTTAATCCCTAAGACAATGGGGAAAATGTCCCCAGGGCATGTCAGAGGTCTTCATGGCAGCCCCTACCATCACAGGCCCAGAGTCCTAGGAGGAAAAAGTGATTTCATGGGGCCGGACCCAGGGTCCTCATTCTGTGTGCAGCCTAGGGAATTGGTGCCCAGTCTCCCAGCCACTTTACTCATGGCTGAAAGGGACAAACATATAGCTCAGGCCATGGCTTCAGAAGGTCCAAGCCTCAAGCCTAAGCCTTGACAAGTTTCCACATGGTGTGGAGCCTGCCAAGGCACAGAAGTCAAGAATTGGGGTTTGTGGACCTCTGCTTAGATTTCAGAGGATGTATGAAAACACCAGGATGTCCAGGCAGAAGTTTGCTGCAGGGACAGGGCTCTCATGGAGAACCTTTGCTTGGGCAGTAGGAAGGAAAATGTGGGGTCAAAGCCCCACACAGATTCCCTACTAGGGTACTGCCTAGTGGAGCTGTAAGAAGATAGTCATCATCCTCCAGCCCCCAATATGGTAGATCCACTGACACCTTGCAGTGTGTGCCTGGAAAAGCCAGATACTCAATGCCAGTCCATGAAAGCAGCTGGAAGGAAGCTGTACCCTGCAAAGCCACAGGAGCGGAGCTGCCCAAGGCCATGGGAACCCACCTTTTGCATCAGCATGACCTGGATGTGAGACATGGAGTCAAAGTAGATCATTTCAGAGCTTTAAGATTTGACTTCCCTGCTGGATTTCAGACTCACATGGGTCCTATAGCCCTTTTGCTTTGGCCAAGTTCTCCCATTTGGAACTGCTGTGTTTTTGCAATGCCTGTATCCGCATTGTATCTAGGAAGTAACTAACTCGCTTTTGATTTTACAGGCTCATAGGCAGAGGTGCCTTGCCTTGTCTCAGATAATACTTTAGACTGTGGACTTTTGAGCTAATGCAGAAATGAGTTAAGAATTTAGGAGACTGTTGGGAAGACAAATTGGTTTTGAAATGTGAGGACATGAGATTTGGCAGGGACCAGGGGGACGAATAATATGGTTTGGCTCTGTGTCCCCATCCAAATCTCAACTCGAATTGTACTCCCATAATTCTCATGTGTTTTGGGAGGGACCAATGAGAGATAATAGAATCACAGGGGTGGTTTCCCCCATACTGTTCTCGTGGTACTGAATAAGTCTTATGAGATTTGTTAGTTTTATAAGGGGTTTCCACTTTCTCTTTTCTCTTGTTCTCTCTTGTGGCCACCATGTAAAAAGTGCCTTCTTTGGAGGCCACGGCAGGTGGATCACCTGAGGTCGGGAGTTCAAGACCAGCCTGACCAACATGATAAGACCCTGTCTTAAAAAAATAAATAAATAAAAATAAAAAAAAAGAAATGCCTTTTGCATTCCACCATGATGGTGAGGCCTCCCAGCCCACATGGAACTGTGAGTCCATTAAACCTACTTTTTCTTTTCAGTCTTGGGTATGTCTTTATCAGCAGTGTGAAAATGAACTAATACACAAGGAGAGCACAATCACAAAATAGCCATATTCTGAAAATGAAAGAAAAGTTTTTGTAGTAAGGACAAAGTCCTGCCAATCAGACTATCCAAAAGACCCTTTCCTAGATTGGGAAGGTTCCTTGCCTGGGGAAATTCCTTGACGAGACTTTGAGTCAGCTGTCTGAGAGAATTTTCCTTGTTATTATTTCTCCGTATTCTCCTTGATCGAACCACTTGGAAGCTCCTCCTCGAGGATTATTTTCCTTAGCCACATCTGAGATATGTTTTAAAATTTTATTTCTACTCAGAGAAGATTAGGAGTTCAAGATTTGTTTTAAATAGTTGTCAAAGCTGCCTCACATATTTTTAAAGCCAGTTTTTTTGATGCTACATTTTCTTCAAAAAATCAGTATTCTGATTTATTTGCTTTGAGTGAGTTTCATGTGTCAGAAATCATGCCCAACATTTTCTACTACACATGGTTCTCATGCCTTATGCGTGCAGCCCTGGGACTTGGTACCTGCCTCCCAGCCTCCTGCCTCCCTGTCTGTTCCATGTATTTTCTCTGTGGCCTCCATAAAGTGATCTCTTTCTGGACATATTTGTGGCCAAGCTCTAACATTGGAAATTATAAAAATCATTCCAGCATATATAGACAACATTACTAACAATTAAACAGAATACTTTTTTCAGCTATAAGTATTGACAAGAGCATCTGCTTTCACTTGCTTACTTTTCTCATTAAAACAAAAAAACAACAACAATAAAGCCATAAAGGTATGTCTCCTTAATTTTAACTCAATATTTTATCCAAGCATTCTAGATGGGAACTTGAGCACAATTTTTAGGACTAGTGATACTTTAGCCACCATTCTTTCCTATAGACATCACCTTTTACTGTTCCTTGGGCATATTACCCAATTCCTCTGAATGTCATCTCTAAACAAGGATAATGATATCCTCTTCTTAATGTAACTTTGAAGATTCCATAAAACAACATATAAATTTCTTATTACAGCATCTAAGTTGCCAGCATATATTAATTATTATTGTTGCTGTTATGACTGTCAACCGTACTCAGAGCATTACATGAACAGGGTATCCATTGAGTATACAACGTATAACCAATGACCTGGTTATAAACTAATAATTAAGACATGACTTTAAAGAGCTGTGAGTTTAGTGAGTTTACAAACAATCCATAGCAATTTGAGAAAATCCAATTTTTATGTTCAGCATTGCTTTCTTTCACATGATCAGCTTATAAATGCCCACAGATTAAATCAATCCTTGTTTACTCCATAAATGACACTTGGAACAGCAGATGGCTTTGAGTTGTATGAATATTCTTTCTTTGGGCCTTGGTGATATATTGAGCAATCATTTGCTATATAACGGTTGCTTCAGGAAATAGAGCAATTTATCCCAAAAGTACAGGGCAGACACACGGTACATGGGCACAATGGCATAAACAGACATATGCAGATGGCAATGACATCAATACAACCAACATAAGTACTAGCAACAGATTTTAAGCACCAATCTGCCTTTGGGCTTCAAAAATCTCTATCCATATTTCCATTCTTGATTTGTTTTAAAAAGACATTAATTTTATTTTTAACTTCTTATTTTAGATTTAGCCTTCTCAATCAAGGTAATGAATAATGCATTATGGTTAGCCTACTTCTTCAAGTTGTATTCTACATGATTCCTGATTCATCAGACAATTTGAGTAAGAAAAATACCTTCTTATTTGCTTGTCTCTATGTATACAAAACATATTTTTTTCTAAATAATACACTGCAGATTGAATACCAACAACAAAAATCTATTTAAGGTATATTTTATAGAATATACTTCTGGCCTACATATAAAAAGGTGGTGCCTACCATTGCAGGTTTGCTGTGAGATTTTTGTTTTGTTTTGTTTCATTTTGTCTTGGTAGATGTCTTGGCATTGTCAAAATCTGATGGATCCTACAACTGTGATGCAATGGGAACTGTGTTAACCATCCCCCACCAAAGCCCTTTTCCAACAGTTTGCTGTTGTTTTCTAGGCTAAGCAGGTTTATTTCTCTGACTTTCAAGGGATCCAGGATTATACAGTTAAGTCACAAATGCTGATAAGAATCATGCCTTTTTTTTTTCTCAATTGCTACCTTTTGTTTTGTTTTGTTTTGTTTTGTTTTGTTTTGTTTTAGTAGATTCAGGCACGATGTCCTTGTGCTACAGAAGAGAAATAAAAGCAATTCCAGCTTGAAAAGATATCTTGAATTATCTGTGGGACCAGAGTTGGAAATCACATTCTAACATTCATTTTTGTGCTGCTGTTATTATTTAATATTTAATCAGTACAACTTTAGATGCCCTGAAAAATTAAAGGAAACAAATAATGTTTTTTTTTAAGTGCTCACAAGCTACATTTTGGGGGTTTTTGTAAATTAAAGCTTTTCATCCAGAGACCAGTATGTTTTGAGGGAAGGGAAAATTCCTGCTGAGTTAAGACATGCTTAGAAACTTGAGACACAGACTTGATTAGTAGTCTGATATTTTTCTAGGTTTGTAAATTGATCTCAAGGAACTCAAAGTCTAATAACTTTGTCACTATCATCTTATGCACATAAAAATATTATACATTTAATTAAAAAAAATAAATTTTACTGTGTATATTTAAGACATGCAACATGCTATGGGATACGTATAGATAGCAAAAAAAGGTTAACACAGTAAACCAAATTGACATATTCATCATCTCACATTACCCATTTTGGGTTCGTTTTGTGTCCAGAGCCATTTTTTAAAATTTTCTTGTTTAGAATGAATCCTAAATACAGTACAGTTTTATTACCTACATTCCTCATGTTGTACATTAGATCTCAAGACCTGTTCATTGTGCTTATCTACCGTTTTATATCCTCTAGCCTGTATCTCCCCATTTCATTCCTATCCTCATCCACTCCTCTTATTAAGCACTGTTTGATGAACTATTTTTGTATATTGACTTTTTATAGATTTCATATACAGCTGAAATCATGCAATATTTCGCTTTTTGTGTCTGGCTTATTTCACTTAGCATAATGTCTCCCAAGCTTATTCATGTTGTAATAAGTGGCAAGATTGCAATTCTTTTTAAGGCTGAAGAATATTCCATTATATATGTATATAATGAAATAGACTATTTTATATATAAAATATTTCATTACATATATATATATAAAATGGAATAGACTATTATATATAAAATATTCCATTATATAAAATATATATAATAGAATACACTATTACAAGTATATAATGGAATATTATATTATTTAATTTTATATATGTAACATATAATATTATATTATACATAACATATGTAATATTCCATTGCATGTATATGATCATTATATAATTCCACTTTATATATATATATATATATATATATATGTTTTTCTTTGTTCATTCATCCATCAATAGACTCTTAGATTGTGTCCATGTCATAGCTATTTTGAACAATGCAGCAGTGAACATGGGATTTCAGATATCTTTATCAAATGGTGATTTCATTTTCTTTGGGTATATGCCCAGAAGAGGAATTTTGGGGCAAGATGGTAGTTTTATTTTTAATTTCTTTAAAAATCTCCATAATCTTTTTCACAATGGCTGTAGCAGTCTACATTCCTGCCAGAAGTGCACAAGAGGTTTTTTTTCCTCCACACACTCTCCAACATTTGCTATCATTTGACTTTTTGATAATAGTCCTCCTGATGCCTGTGAAGTGGTATCTCATAGTGGTTTTGATATTCATTTTCTGGTGATCAACAATGTTAAGCGTGATTTTGATGTCTTTGGAGAAATGTCTATTCAGGTCTTTTGCCTATTTTTTAATCAGGTTATTTGTTTTTTTCTACAATTGAGTTGTATGAGTTCTTTATAAAGTTTGGATACTAACCCCCAATCAGCTATATGATTTGCAAATATATTCTATCTTATGTAGGCTGCCATTTCATTTTGTTGATTATTTTGTTTGCTGTGCAGAAGTTTATAAATTTGATGTTATTCCACTTATTTAATTTTGTTTTTATGACGTGAGCTTTTGGTGTCACCTTCAAATAATCATTGCCAAGGGCAATGTACAAGAGTTTTTCCCTTATGTTCTCTTCTAAGAGTTTTATATTTTTTAGTCTTTTATTCATTTTGAGTTGATTTTTGTGGAAGAGGTAAAATAAGCATTCAATTTCAATCTTTAACACGTGGAAATCTAGTTTTCTTAGCACCATTTATTGAAGAGACCATCCTTTCCTCACAGTTTCTTCTTAATAGTCTTGTCAAAAGTTAGTTTGAGCCACATACATTTTGATTTATTTCTGGACTCTCCATTCTGTGCCACTGTTTTATGTACGTGTTTTTATGACAGTACCACACTGATATGGTTTGTATGTTTGTCCTCTCCAAATCTCATGTTGAAAAGTGATTCCCAAAGTTGGAGCTGGAGCCTGGTGGGAAGTAATTGGATTATCGGAGCAGATCTCTCATGAATGGTTTAGCACCATCCCTTGGTGATAAGTGAGTTCTTGCTCAACTAGTTCACACATGATCTAGTTTAAAAGTCTGGGACCACCTCTGCCTCTCTCTCTTGCTCCCATTCTCACCAATTGATAAACCAGCCCCCCTTTTTCTTCCACCATATTGTAAACTTCCTGAGGCCTCACCAGGAGCAGATGCCAGTGCCATGCTTCCTGTACAGCCTGCAGAACTGTGAGACAAAATAAACCTCTTTTCTTTATAAATTACACAGCCTCAGGTATTTATAGTGATACAAAACAGGATTAACCCACCTACTGTTTATATTAATACACCTTTGTAAGATAATTTTAAATCAGAAAATGTGATGCCTCTATTTTTTTGTTGTTGTTGTTCTCAGAATTTCTTTGGCTGTTTGGGGAGTTTTATGCTTCCAGGAGAATATGTTTTCATTTTTTTTTGTCTTATTCAGTTTCTTTCATGAGTTTTTTATAGTTTTAGTGTACAGATCATTCACTTCTTTAGTTAAATATATTTCTAGTATTTCAATGCTATCATAAATGAGATAGTTTTATGATTTCTTTTTCATTTAGGTTGTTATTTGCATATAAAAATGCTCCTTTTTAGTATGTTATTTTGTGTCCTGTATGACACTATTTTATTAGTTTGAACAGTTCTCCCTCTATCTCACTCTCTCTCTGTCACTTTCTCTCTCTCTCTCTCTCTCTCGTGTGTGTGTGTGTGTAAAATCTTTGAATTTTTTTTACATATAGTATCACAGACATCCTTGTCTTGCACTGGATTTTATTGGAAAACCTTTCAGGTTTTCTGTAATAATTATAATCTGTGGGTTTTGCATAAATGGCTTTTATTGTATTGAGAAACTTTCCTTCTATAACTGAAATTTTTAGAGTTTTTAATCAAGAAAAGATGTTGAACTTTTTCAAATGCTTTTTTGACATCAATTGAAATGATTATGTGATTTTTTCTTTTGTTCCATTAATAAATGTATTACATTGATTGATTAGCATATATTAAACCAGTCTCAAATGCCAGGGATAAATTCCACTTGGCCATAATATTTATTTATCTATCTATTATGTGTACATAAAATCTCCCTCTTGACTTCTTCACTTTCTACTCTCTCCTTAATGCTCTCCTTTGGTTTTTCACCTACTCTATACCATAAGAGACTGCTCTTCAGGAGGCCACCACTCACGTGCCTCTATTTATTTCTTCACCTACATCTACTTTGAAAATCAGTAGAGACTTTTCCTCTCTTACGGCGCTCAGAAATATCTAACACAAGTAATCTCTTTCTTCTTCTGGAATTATTTTCTCTCGAGTTTTTGAGAAAATGCATTGTCTTTTTTTTTTTTTTTACTTAATTTTCTTCTCTGCTTTTTGCCTCTTCTTTATATTCCTATTGGTTCCTTCCTAATACTAGAGCAACCTTAAGCTTATTTCTTACTTCTCTTCTTTTTATTCACCATCATGGTTAAAAATGTAGCTTATACAATGGGTACTTGTGGACATAAAGATAGAAATAATAGATACCAGAGACTCTACAAGTGGGGAGGAAGGGTGAGGAGTGAGGTCTCAAAATTAACTATTGGGTGCAATGTTTGCTACTTGGGTAATGGGTACACTGGAAGCCCAATCCCCACCATTATACAATATACCCTTGTAACAAACATCCACATGTACCCCCGAATCAAAAAAAAAATACCTTTTTAAAATGTAGGTTATATAATCAGATTGCCTGAGTCTCAATTATATAGTCACCAATTATTAGCACTGTCTTAGGCATGCTATTTAGCCTCTTGGTTTTTCAATTTCTTGAATTGTAAAATGAAACAAAAACAATGTCTGCTAAAGTGAAGTTGTTGAGATTAGATGAGCTAGTCTATAGCCCATGAATACATTAGTGGGCCATATACTATTTTAATTTATATATATATATATATATACACATAAAATGATATGTTCATTGTTCTGATTGTTGTTATTATAAATGGTGCATGAAAAGTTTGTATGTTTCTTTCTTTTATTCCATCCTGATGTTTACCATTGAGAGCCAGAACCAATAACTACCTGACAACCTGATATCTTCGCTTTGATATCTAATAGCCATATGAAACTTAATATGAGTCAACAAAAATTCTTGATTTCTTATACACTCACAACTCCTCCTTTTTCTCCTTTAGTCTTCAGTCTCTTTAAGTAACATCACTTTTCATCTATTTGCTTAAGCCAATAATATATGAATTATCAGTGAATCTTCTTTTTCCTATCTTTCAACCATGCATTCATTTATTTATATATCCAGCAATTACAAAATGATTACTGAGCAGTGACTATGACCTATGGCTCTCAATCCCAGAAATACAGTAGTAAATACAACAGTTAAGCACTCTATTAGGCTAGAACTGACATTTAAATAGGAAAATATAAATACTAGATAGATAAAATAGTTAAGTGCTATAAGCAGCATGAGAACATGGTTATGTAAAAGTGAAAGTGTGGCTCTATGAGATTGTGGGATCACAAGAACCTTCTTAATGAGATGACATTTAATCTTGGATCTAAATGAGAGAAGAAGAACAATGAGGAGGAAGAACAAGTTTAGGCTGCAGCTTGACTTGTTCGAGGAAAATAAAATGGCTGTTATAGCTTTATAGTCAATGATGACGACAGTTGTTTGAGATGAGGCCAAACAGGTAGACAGGGGATATATAAACCAGTTTAAGGAGTTTGTAATTCATTCTTAGTGCAATGATAATCCTTGATGGGCTCTAAGCAGGATAATAACATAAACCAATTTGCCTTCCAAAATGATCACCCTCCTTCATATCCAATCCAAATCATTACTTTCTTGCTTAAAACCTTTTAATAGCATTCATAATTAATTAAAAAGTGAGTGTTTTACCTATAGCATATACATGATAAATATCAAATGGAAGAATGATTAAAGAGCAAAATAAATTTTATGTCATTGGCAAGAGGTCTCCCGTCCTTACCATGTGAGCCTCTCCATAGAACTGATGCAGAATCTGGCTTCTCCCAGTACAGATGATCCAAGACAGAGAGATCAGGGAGGAAACCTGATGATTCATTTTATAACTTAGTCTCAGAGATTGTCTGTCACTTTCATCACATTATATTCACTAGAAATGAGTCCCTAAGTACAGCTTCCTCTGAAGAGAAGTGGAAGTAGGTACCAGTTTTTGAAGGGAGCAGTATTAAAGAATTTTGAGATATAATATAAAACTACCACAGCCACTTAAATAATTCCTGGCTTTATAAACCTTTACATTATTAAAAATTTTTTACCACAGTTAGAGATATACAGCAATGCCTTAAAAGGAAAGAAAGTTAGGATCTATAAGACGTTGATAAATTGAACTATTAACTCTGAAATTCAGGAAGAAATTTCTCAGACAATGTAGTCACTGATAAAAGTGACAGAAAAGAGAAGAACTTAGCATTTTATCAGTGTGAGCTACAGAGATATGTTTTTTTACTATTCATTAGTTTGTATTATAGCAAAGCAAAACATTCTAGTGATTAATTGTACTTTAGTGTCATTGAACAATTTTTTTACTGGAAATCTTTCTTGAAATATTATTGCCAAAAAGATACTGACCCACCCAGAAGATAGCCAGGTATGATTGCTACAACTGTTTTGAAATATACATGCCTTGGCCTCACAGTGTAATTTCCTGAGGCTGAGAATATATGCTTTGATTTTGGTTTTTCATAATTAAAACAGCATATTATTGTCCTTTCATTTTAGAATAGTCAATGGATTTTTTTTTTTTTTACTTTTGACCTGCTAATCTGCTTCAAGGACCAAGAATAAAGCAACTAAAGATAGTTTTAGATGCTATCACTGGAACTGTTTCTTTAGATGTCAACAGATATTCAAAGGACAGGATGACCTTAACCTTGCAATATTGGATTTGGATTTATAATTGCTTTTAAAATGGTAGCGCAGTTGGCACTAAACTTTCATGCAGTATAGAATTGTAATTTATAGCCTTGCTCCAGAATTGCAAGGAAACTGTGATCTGATAACTAAATTATGGTGGAAAATACCCAGAAAGAAAGACTGGAGATCTAGGTTACAGAGACTTGAAAAGACTACTTAGCCCTTTTTGATCTTTGTTTCCTTCACTACAAAATAAGTTAGGGCTGATTGCATTGCAAGACCACCTGAGAGCTCTATGGTTCTGTGATTACTATTTCATGGAAGAAAATGTAAAGTATCATCAGTTTGCTTGCTATAAAAATATCAGTGATTATTATTTTGTGGTAGAAAATATAAATATCATTAGCTTGCTTGTTATGAAAATATCAATAAAACAGCAAGCTGTAAAATATATAAATTTATTTCCTACATATTCAAATCAGTCTCATATTTATAAGAAATTTTTATAAAATGAAGATACCCAGAGCATAACTTACATCAATGATAAAATTCCATCATAAGATAAAGTATGACATCTAAACTAAAGACAGCTTTACAGGCACTATGGTGACCAAAGAAGAATCTATTAAGTATCTACTGATACACTTCTATAACAAAAAAATTTGGCATATTAGACAAGATCGGATGTATTATCTATAACTAATATTATCACATAATGATTTTCTGGTGAGTGATGACAGTTAACAGCTTTCTAAACATATTGTCACCAGATTAGTGCAGGAAGAGTACTACACTTTTAAAGAGTCACCTAAGCCATAATAATGCTAAGATACTTACGTATATCATTTTAAATTGATTCATAAAATTGTTTCAGCTAAAATTAAATATTATTAGCTTGGGTAAATTTTTGCTGTAGAGAGAGGGTGCAGAGAGTTGGCAGTAATTACGTGCTATGTGACTGTAAGCCGATCATCTATCACAGATATTTCACAGTGCTTTTATCTTTGATATTAAGAATTTGGAGTAGTGAATCTCTTGTACAGTTAATAGTTACGAGATTTAAAATTACACCTAGATTTAAGTCCCTGCTCATTCACTTACTATTTTGTAATATGAAGGATGTTAATTAAACTTTAATTTCTTTTTCTTCAAAATGGGGATATATTATGTATCTCTCAGGGTTGTTGTAAGGATTAAATGAGATACTGCATGTAAAATCTCTCACATAATGTCCAGCACATAGTCATGGCTTTATGAATGGAACCATGTCATTATGTTCTCTTTGACATCAATGCTCTCTTTTTTTTAAAATGTAGTTTAAATTTTGCATTATTGGGACTAACAAGATTGAAACAAACACCTATTATAGGGTTGTTTGCTCAGATTAACCTAAATAGAATCAGTAATCAAAATGATTCTTCTATCGGTATACATTGTTAATAGTTGTAAATAAATTTTATATTTGAATTTTTATAACAGTAGTAAAAGTTCATTGAATATACATGTAGAACTGTTTATATCATATGGTTCTGTCACTTTGAAATACTGTAACTTGAAGATTTGAGATTATAGGGACAAAATAATATTTAAGATGCAAAATTGATACTTTGGTTAAGTAAATGCCAAATCATTTTTACTAAAATTGAAATAGCAGTAAGTGACTTTAACTATTTCACCAGTGGTAACTTCCCTTCCCTCACTCCTTTTTGGTCTATAATTTTAGATTTGTTTCTTGATCAATGCAATGGATTCATGTAATAGACTAAGGCAAACTCCAGAAACTTCACCCACAGGAAATTTATGTATAACTGCATGTCATATATAAGCTTTTTCCAGAAAGATCCAATACATAAAGTTAAATATCTTATGTTTCATAGTCTGATGCTCCAGTCTGAAATTTCTCTGGTAATGACAGATCTAGTACATTTCAGATGAAAAGCCATCTGATAAGTGATATTAATAAAATGCAAAAGCTATTTTGCTAACCATGAACACAAAAGAATATGACAGATAAGGCAAATTAAATATAATCCTAGTAGTTCATCATTGGATCTTCTCAAGTGGTAAGGTGCTCCAGTTTCTGAAGAATGCTGAAGTTCTTTCAAGGACCTGCAATAGAGGCCATTGCTAGTTTATTTATGGGCTCTCATTGTCAAGATGCCCACCTGGCTCCATGGCTCACCTGCTGCTGGCAAAGCTGCCTGGCTGGGCATTTATGTTGTCTGGAGCCCAGGTGAATTTATTCTGAATCAGCGAAGTGTTCACAGGCCACCTGCTATCTTCATAGTAGTTGAAAATAGCATTTTAATACTAAAATTAGAAAATGAAAAGGCTACTGGATAGTTTTACTTGATGTATTTTCATGTTCATGTAACGCTATTTAGGCAAAATTTATTATGGGACAACATTAATATTAAAAACATTTCTCTGGCTCACCTTGAAAACTCCCTTCAGAAATATTGAGTTATAGAGTGATCGCATATCCAGTTGGTCTTGGCCATCCAGTTTAGGTCTTTTGTCACAGCATAATTATTAAAAGTTTCCTCTTTCATCTCCACAGTGTCCTGGTTTGGACAGTTACTCTTATAATCTCCTTTACAATGACAATAAGCACCAAAATTCTCCAGACCTGAAACAGTAAGACTCCTAGAAGAAACCTAGGAAAAAACTCTTCGGGACCTTGATCTAGGAAAATAATTTATGACTAATACTCAAAAGCAAATGCAGCAAAAAATAAAAATAAACAAATGTGAATTAACTGAACCAGAAAGCTTCTGCACAGTAAAAGAAAGAAATCAACAGAGTAAAAGACAACCTCCAAAGTAGGAGAAAAATTTGCAAACTGTGCTTCCAACAAAAAACTAATATCCAGAATCTACAAGCAACTGAAACAACTCAAAAGTAAAGAAACAAATAATCCCATTTAAAAGTGGGCAAAGGACAGAAAAGACATTTCTCAAAAAAAAGACATATAAGTGACCAGCAAACATGAAAAAATGTTCAACATCACTCATCATCAGAGAAATGCAAAATAAAACCACAATAATATATCATTTTACATCAGTCAGAGTGGCTATTATTAAAAAGACAAAAAAAAATAACAGATCCTGGTGAGGATGAGAAAAGGGAACGTTTATACACTGTTGGTGGCAATGTTAATTATGGAAACCTCTATGGAAACTCTACTAAAACCTATGTGGATATTTCTCAAAGAACTAAAAATACCATTTGATCCAGGAATCCCCACTACTGTGTATCTACCCAAAGGAGAAAAAAAAAATCCTTACATCAAAAAGACACCTGTACTTGCTTGTTTATTGCAGCAGTATTCACAATTGCAAAGTCATGGAATCAACCTGAGTGTTCACCAACAGATAAAGAAAATGTGGTATATGGCTGGGTGCAGTTTCTCACACCTGTAATCCTAGGACTTGGGAGACTGAGTCAGGAGGGTCTCTTGAGGCCAGGAGTTTGAGACTAGCCTGGGCAACACGGCAAAACCCCGACTCTATAAGAAATAGAAACATTATTCAGATATGGTCGAATGTGCATCAGGAGGCTGAGGTGGGAGGAGAGCTTGAACCCAGGAGGCAATGGTTGCAATGAGTCAAAATCTGTCACTTCACTCCAGCCTGGATGATGGAGTGAGACCCTGCCTCAAAAACAAAACAAAACAAAACAAAACAAAACAAAAAAGAGAGAGAGAAAAGAAAGAAAGAAAAGTAAATATTTTATATATGTGGTACATATGCGTCATAGAATACTATGCAGCCATAAAAAGAATGAAATCATGTATTTCGCAGCAACATGCATGACACTGGAGTAAAATAACTCAGAAACAAATCCAGTAAGTTTTCATTTATAAGTGGAAGCTAAACAATGGGTACACGTAGACACACAGAAAAAAAAATTAAATTAAATTAAATAAACACCGAGGACTCCAAAATTGGGGGAAGTGGTTGGAGGGTGAGGATTGAAAAATTACATATTGGGTACAATATACACGATTCTGGTGATACGTACACTAGAAGCCCAAACCCCACCGCTGTACAATATATCCATGTAACAAACCTGAACATGTACCTCCTAAATCTATAAAAATAAAATAACAATAATTTAAAAAATTATACTCTTTTCTACCTTCAAGAACTGAATTCAGAATTAGATAAATAAGCTCCTCAAGTGTGGCTAAAAAATAGTCTGATAACTGTAAACCAAAAAGTGAGTCAGGCAGGTCTCAATCGATTGAAGGCCGATTTAGCCAAGGTTGAAGACACACCCGGGAAAAAGAAACACAAATCACAGGAGGATCTGGGACCTGTGCTTTTTCCAAAGAGAATGTTGGAAACTTCAAAATTTAAAGGGGAAAGGGTAAGCAGGAGAGGGAGGATTCAACAAAAGGAGCGAGGGTCGGCAGTGACGCAAGTAGCTACATTGTTGTGAGGCACGGATTAGTGCACAGTGAATCTACATTTTACATGTGCAATAGGGAGCAGAGGAAAAAGTCAATTATGCATTTGTCTTGCACTCAGTAAACGTGCGTTTTACATAAGATGAACATGTGAAAAGAAGGAGTAGAGGGGGAAAAAAGGCATTTAGGCATTCATCTCAAGGTAGGCAGAGGGATGGATTCTAGACTACTTGTCCTATATCTGTGAAGATAACCCGTTAACTGACACTGTTGGGTGATATTTGACAGAACTTGGTTTTAGTGCTAGCTTATCGAGGGGATGTATCCTGAACAATTTAAAGACCCACAAGAATTTCCTTGTGTGCAATTTGTGAAGGAGGTCACCTGGGGAGATATGTGGCCTTCTATCACTTTAGGAACCTGGCGTATGTATGTGGCTATGACACAGGGTTGTGAAATTACAGTTATCTGCTTGGGAAAAAAAGAAAGGCAGTTTGGTGTGACTCCATTCCCAAGCTTAACTGTCCCTTTGGTATAGTGAGTTTGGGGTTCCAAGTTCTAATTTCTGACACATGATCTTGGAACAATCTTTCTCAATAATGTAATAGAGATTGATAAAGTCTGGTACTAAAATAAATTGGTTGAAATTTATGACCAATATGATAGTCATATTGCAGAGTGTTGAGGCAGGTGGAAGTTAAGAATCGAGATAAAGTTAGAAGCTCCTGTTATCAATAAGTGCCTGATTGCCAAAACAGCCTATTGAGTGGCATAATGAAGAGACTTGAAATAGGAAGTTAAGAGGTCTGGAGAGTGTGGACTCCAAGGAATCTGGCTGAGTGACTGGCAAGTAAGAAAGATTTTGTTCTGTGACAAACTTGGAGTTGTTTTGCTGAAAAAAAAAATTTATTAACAACTCTCATTAGTAACAGAAACAGAGAATAGGGTTTTAGGAAGGAAAGAATAGGAAGAATTAGAAGAATTTAGGAAGAATATGAGTTTTAGAATACCACTAGTTCCTTGTCAAAAGTATTTCACATTTAAAAGCGGTATCTCTGTTGTGAAGATGGAAAGGTAATGTTTGAACCATCAACAGATCTTTTTCTTAAGAAGACTCACTAAGCAATTTTCTTTGCTTTCTTATAAGAAGAAATGAATCATTTATATCTCCCAGAAAAAATTAGTAAAATGGCATTTTGGTTAATATACATGGGAGACTAGAAAAAGATCAGTTTCTTGTTAATTTAGTCATTGTGAGGACATACCTAAATTTAAGTTGCCATGAAACATGATCACACTCTGAGAACACTTCATTTTATGATTTTTTTAAACCTTTTAAGTTCAGGGCTATATGTGCAGGTTTGTTACACAGGTTAACTTGTGCTATGGGGCTTTGTTGTACAGATTATTTTATCACCTAGGTATTCAGCCCAGTATCCATTAGTTACTTTTCCTGATCCTCTCTCACTTCCTTTACCACTTTCAATGAAGTCAATAGTTGCCAAGTGAAATAAGTGTATTTCCAAATGTATGTTCGCAAATACTGAAATTTGAAAGGTGTTACATTACATATTCAAAGCCATAGACTAGGTCAGTAGTAACGTAGAAAGAGAGTAGAATATAGGTTTTCCAAATGCTTATTTGTTGCTCAGTTTATCAGCATACACATTTTATTTATTTAATTTTTTAAAAAAGTTTTTAAAACAGAGTCTCACTCTGTCAGCCAGGCTGGAGTGCAGTGACACGATCTCAGCTCACTGCAACCTCCACCTCCCAGGTTCAAGGGATTCTCCTACCTCAGCCTCCCAAGTAGCTGGGAAAACATGTG
>CAUYLG010066921.1:0-33076 GCA_963573385.1 Cacajao melanocephalus
TCTTTGTCCCAGAAGGATACCTGCCAAATGTCAGTCTGATCTCTCTTTTATGAGGTGACTCTTTGGATATACGGGGATCAGGGAGCTGCTTGAGGAGACAGCCTGTCCTTTATAGGAGCTCAAGTGCTGAACTGCGAGCTCCGTTGTTCATTCAGAGCTGCTGGGCAGGTACATTTAAGTCTGCTGCAGCAGGACTCATAAACCCCTTTTTATTTCCCAGGTGTTCTGTCCCAGGGAGTTAGGGCTTTATTTATGAGTTTCCACTCTGCTGCTGCCTTTTTTTTCAGGGCTGCCCTGCCCAGCATGGAGGCAGCCTAGTCATTGTCTGCCTGCCCAGGCTTTGCTGGGCTGCTGTGGGCTCCGCCCAGCTGCCATGTGAACTTCTTTGCATTCCTGTTTATATGGGTGTAGTTAGAACTGCCTCGGCAGTGGTGGCTCACCTCTGTAACGGCGGACTCTCTGTAATAGTGGGTTGCCTTGGCAACAGTGGGTTGCCTTGGTAATGGCAAGCTGCCTCAGCAATGGCGGACTGCCTCCGTAGTGGTGGAGTGCCTCGGTAATGGTGGACGCCCCTTCCCCACAAAGCTGGACCATCCCGGGTTCAGCTGTGCTTGCTGTGAAACACTCAACCCTGAGCGTTTCCAATTGCTGTTTTTTTTTTTTTTTTGTGGGGGTGGGACCAGCCGAGCCTGATCACTTGGCTCCCTGCCTCAGAGCCTTTTTTGTTTAGTTGAACGATCGACTCTCTCCCAAGTGTTCCAGTCGCCTGATGAAAAGGCGCCGGGATCTGTGTGATTTCCTGTGCGGCGACCCACTGCGCCAGCTGAAACAGCAGTGCTGATATTCGTCGCGCTTTTTTGCCCGGGAATCTCCTGGCCTGGCTCCCTGTTTCAGACCCCTTTTTAATCAGATGAATGGGTGATTCTGCCTTCCCGAAGCTCCACTTGCCAGCTAGAAGGGAGACCCAGACTAGTGTATTTTGTATGGAGAACTGCCACACCGGCAAAACAGCCGCGCTGGCCAAAAGAGCCGCGCTGGTGACCCATAGGGCTCCTCCGCCTGGGAATCTCCTAGTATGTGGGCAATAAAAATCCGTCTGGAAATGCGGCGTCCACTCACCCTCTGCGCTTTCACTGGGAGCTGCAATCCTGAGCTGTTCCTAATCGGCCATCTTGGGTCTTCTCTCTTAGTATTTAAGATGTAAAAATTGTGTCTTCTAGATATGAAATATAAATTTAACTATAAAACCAATTACTTTCAAAGGAAACAATTTGAACACAATGTTAAGTCTATGAATATTAAGACTTGTGAAATAAAACATTGGAGAATTACTTCTCTTAACAACTTTTAAACAAGAATATTAAAGATGTATTTTGAGGGAGACCAAAACCCGTCTTAACTGTAAGGGAGACAAAAAGGGCCGGCCCCTTGATGTTTCAGGGCTGAGGACAAGAAGCTCATGGAGCTCTTTTCCTGCAGTGGGTGGTGCACTTTGGGGCTGGAGCAATCAAGTCGGTTTGTATTGCTTATGAAGGAATACCCAAGGCTGGGTAATCCCTAAAGAAACGAGATGTATCTGCAGGCTGTCTAGAAAGCATGGTGCTTGCATCTGCTGCTGGTGAGGGGATCAGGAAGTTTGCAATCATGACAGAAGGTGAAGAAGAGTAGGCATCACACAGCAGGAGAGGATGCAAGACACAGAGGGGAAGAGAGAACAGGGGGCAGCGGGAAGTCTTCAACAATCAGATGTCAGGAAAACTAACAGAGGAAGAAGTCACTCATTATCAAAAGGATAGCACCAAGCCCTCCCTGAGGAATCTGCCACTGTGACCCAAACACCTCCCACTAGGCTCCACCTCCAACACAGGGAATCACATTTCACTGTGAGATCTGGAGGGAGTACATATCCAAACTATATCAGATAAGAATGTATGTAACTTTTTTCATAAGACCCTAGGAGGGCTCCAGAAGTAGACTGAGCTGCTTTGGGGCTTAGTCCCTCTCTGGCAGCTCTAAAATTAGAAGTTTAGAGACACTATTTGGCATTCCATAAAAGGTATCTTCAGTGATGTTCCTGCTAGAAGATTATGGACAGACAACTGCAGCATCAAGGCAATGGCTGACAGTAAGATGGATTCATCCAGTGAGACAACACGACACCAAATGGGGAAGGAATTCAAGGTTCTTGGTCCTTTTATCTACCAAGATTGCTTTTTTGGGTAAGCACAATCCTTCGCCTTAAAGCTAGGCTGCAATAGTTATGGCATGAGAAACTGCCCTGATCCTGACAGACTCACTTCTCCCCCATCCCCAACCACAACCAGCCCTTCTGGACAGTGGACCCCTTCCACACCAGCACAGTGATCCATATCCTGGCTGGCCAAGCCCCTACTGGCCTTGGCTCTTTCCATTCATTGCAGGTTTATATGAGGGTCTTCTTTACCTTTATATTCTACAATGACCAAGCAAGGCCGTCTCCCATCAATCCTCAGTATGGGTGTTATATTTCTGCCCTAGGCAAGCAAGAGGCCTGGGACTTCCCTGGAAGTTTGCTGGATTCTTTATGTCAACTGGCTTACCTCTACCCAAAAACTCTGAGAAACTACTTAGCCAGGCTGCCAAACCCAGGGAGGCATGCTGCTAGCACCATTCTTCCTTCAGAGTCCTCTGTTCTTCTATTTTGTATGACTAGAAAGATCATTACATTGGAAACATACCGTTAAGAGAAAACATAAAAACATCAGCAAAACCTGAAATACCATTGAGCTCTCTGGCTCTTCATATGACACCTTTTTCCACCTTTCTTTAGGTCACTGAGCATTGTGAATAGAATTAAACATCTCTACTAATTAAACATCATCTACAGTAGAGACTGCACAAACCATCAGCAGTCTTCCTAAAACAGTGCTGAAGACATTTGAAATGGGAGAAAAGTTTATTGTATGAAGCGCCCACAAAAACCTTGCACTGGCCAGTGGGACTTTGGGGTGACCAGAATTCTCCAGAGAAATTTTTCCATTATCAGCAATTCTCCTAGTTGTGAAAATTAGCATTTACAAAAAAATCAACAACATAAAGAACATGTGAAAAAGGTGAAAAAAGCGTTATAACGTAGCGGAGTATTTTACTTCTTAAATTGTTCATTAAGGCCGTTTAATAGAAATGTACCAGCTCACTTTGAGGTTATTTAAGATGCTGCATTAGCAATGATTTGAAGCAAATGTTTCCTCCAACCAAGTCTAAGTAATTGTGAAAAGATGTAATGAAGTACCAAATGGATATTACAGTTCTCAGTGGGTTGTTTCAGTTTGCAACTCGAGTAATTCTTATTTTAAAATAGTATTCAGTTATCTCTACAGGTAAAATGTAATGCATGACTAATTGTCTATGTGTAATTCTAATTAATAGCTTTAGGCAAAGCAAATTTACTAAAAATGTGCTAAAACTCAGCATGTATATTATACCAGAACCCAAAGACTAAAAGGGAAATAAAATATGTTTTTGGTGAGATCCTTTGTTCTGTGAGAACTCTACATTGTCAATTCTCAAAAGAGGGTTATACAGACATACTCTCCCAAAAATATAATAAAGAGCAATTATTTCTAGCAAAGATCAGGAAAGCATTGATAAATACTACAATTTAATTTTTAAATGTATGGTGAAGGTCAAATATATATGTGTATATACACACACATATACACATGTATACGTGCAAATATATGTATTCAATATTCTTCGTTTATTGTATAAGAGGAAATTACCTACATGATTCATTGGTTGGAAACAGGAGATATTGCTTTCCTTTATTTACTAATATTCTCCCTAAGACAGCAGTGTTTGCTGGAGGACAGACTGTCAGATTACTGAGCCTATTCTACAATTTTCAAGTGCAGATTACAACCTAGAGGAAATTCTGCTCTCTGTTTAAGCTGAATTAATGAATCCAAACTGGCCGTTCGTGTTCACTACCATGTTTTGTCTCTCACGTCAACATCTCTGAAACTAATGTGACCTCCAGGTTTCCCGTGTTTCCCAACGTCAACTTTTGAAACCATCCTGCTCTTTCTTTCTTGAAAATGTAACACTTGCTCATTTGACCTTGATAATTTCAGTCTATAAAATGCCATCCTCCACCTCCGTAAAGACTTGAGGCCTCACACAAAGTGAAGGAATTTTCCTATTTTTGGAGAAAGCACATTTAGGTTTTTATCCATATTGGGCCAACCTTGAGGCCCAAAATATGCCTTCTAGACTGACTCTGCCTTCATTTATTTCCGCCTTTATTCTATTTTTAATTCTCCAAGTTTAATTGAGCTCTAGTTTCTATTTTGTTCTATTTTTAGAACTTTTAACTTCTTGAATGCAGGTTGAACGTAACCTCTAGTTTTGGCATAAATATTTGTTTCTTAACTGCCATTTCTATTACATTGATTGGTAAACAACAAGACCTCAGTTCAGTGATAAAACTCTATTTCTAGGTTTACTCACGAGCATAATATAAACACATCATTCCTTTCTGTCTTCTCAGATCCTTGTCTCACAAAATATCCTATATTTGGACCATGCCAAAAACTGTAAAAAGAAAATTTAATTTTCTTTCTAGTGAAAACTGGTATGAGATTCTACCTGCATTTGGAAAATATGATGTATCCCTTGTGGTTTCCTCCTTATACTACATAATGTATAAAATCAATTAATAAAGAGGTCCTTCATGCTATTAGCAAGCATCCAATTTGAATATACAGTAGTTATATAAAAGAATATATATGAAGTATGGCTTATAAAATAAGTGAACACTGGCTTTTAATATGTTCAAAACCAATAGGATTTAGTTTTATAAATATAGTTTAATAGGCAGTCATATCAAGACCATTTATAGTTTGTTTGGAAAAACATTCATCAGGGTAGACATCAACAATCTTATACAACATTGAAATAGGTTTTTTTTGGAATTCAAAAATGTAGAATAATCTTGTACCTGAGGAGTCGTGCCTTTTCAATTGGAAAAACAGTGAATATCACATTTAAACTTGAATCTACAATATCACATTGATATGAGTGGGCTTAAAAAATTCTTAATCTCTTAAGGAAGAAGTGAGAGAGGGGCTGTATATAGGGGTACAAAAATAATTTTTAGACTAAGAGTAATAATAGCTTAAGCTGATTGAGATAACTGATCTGAACTCAGAATTGAACACCACAAGACAGTCCTTTGACTTTTGGGAAATGGAGCCATATTTTATTTTTAGATAAAAGATAATTCTTAAATTATCTCCAGTGTCTTAGGCATTCAAAAAGAGAGACATAGTACATGTGTCTAAAACTCTTTCAGATTACACAATCCAATCTCAGAAGAACTTCAGGAATTAGGAGGGAAGTAGAAAAAAAGGCATGTGACTTTTTCTAAAGAAGGCATTAAAGGGTTCACAGGAAAATAATTTTTTGTTCCCATTATTTTCCTTTAGAAATGGTGTTAAAAGAATTTTCATTTATGTCTACATTGAGTTTTTTTCTTGTGTGTGTGTGTGTGTGTGTGTGTGTGTATAAACGAACCTAATTCACAGTAGATAAAGCTAAGATGTAGTAAAATGTTTTATATCTATCTATCCCAACTGCAGAGAGATGAGAGCCTTAATCAAGTTTCAACTTTATGCTTCTTCTTTAATGTCCTTTTAGGAAGACAAACTGATTTGGGGATGGGAGGAGTCACAAATAAACCCATTCAGCTAATACTTGAGTAGCTACTGTTGCCCGCAATATGTTCAAGGTTTCGACCGCCATCCATATGATCACTATTGACAGCTTGGGAGACTCACACAGCCTAGTGAATTTCAGTCATTAACAGACTGAACAGCTTCTATAATCCTGTAGGACGTAACCTCTAGATAGCACAGGAAATACTTCTGTGTCCCTATGTACATCTCTTAAGTGCCAGGTTTCAATTAATTGAACCATATTAATTAAGATGTTGAAAGGAAATATGCAATTTATATGCAGTGAATGTAAAATGCTATTTGTAAAAGATTTTTGAACACACTTTTTAAAAAGAAATTTAAAATATTGTTTCTTTGAAATATAATGTTAAGTAATAAATAAAAGTGTCATTATTCATAGAAAACATTGTATATAGAAAATCTTAGGGAATTATAAAATTATAGGACTAATGCATGATTTTAGCAATGTCACAGGTTACAAGATTGTAAAAACTCAATTTTACTTCTCTATTTTAGTAATAAAACATCTGATAAAATTAAGAAAACAATTCCATTTAATCAATAAAATACTTTGAAATATATTTTTTAACAAAACAAGTGCAAAAATCTGAATACTGAAAATTTAAAGAAAAGAGCTGGAAAAAAGACATACATTCTTACATTCTAAACAAATGGGGAAATATATATGCTCATGGATCAGAAGATTCAATTGTGTTAAGATGTCAATTAATCTATAGATTCAGTGCAATTCCTGTCAGAATTCCAGCAGGTTTTAAAAGAAGTTGACAATCTAATCCTAAAATTTTTATGGAAGAGCAAAATTGAACAAACAAAAATCCCCTAGAACTGTCAAAAACAATTTCAAGAAATAGTATAATTAGAAGAATCATGCTACCTGATTCCAAAGCTTACTATAAAGCTATGGAAATTGAGGCAGTCTGATACAAGCATAAGGACAGATATATAGATCAAAGAAAAAAAGTAGAGTGTAGAAATAAACCATTATAATTATGACTACTTGATTTTCAACAAAGACACCTGGGTAATTCAAAGGGGAAAAAAAACAATGGTAGTCTTTTCAACAAATGCTGCTGAAGCAACTGGATAGTACATGAAAATTAAAACAAAACACCATGGCATATCTAAATGGTTATAACCCAAAACACTGACAGCACCAAATGCTGGCAAGGACGTAGGGCAACAGAAACTCTCATTTAACCAACCATATTTTTTAGGTTTCCATATGTACCATTGATCTACATCTCTATCTCTATGCTACCTCTTGTACATTTTTTCCAAACCTATCCCTAAATATTTATATTTTTTATGAAATTGAAAATGGTATTTATGCCATTGACCCAGTAACCCCATTAATGGATATGTATCCAAAGGAACAGGAATCATTTTATTATGAAGTCACATGCACGTGTATGTTCACTGCAGCACTATTCACAATAGGAAAGACATGGAATCAACCTGAGTGCCCATCAGTGATAGACTAGATGAAGAAAATGTGGTACGTATACACCATGGAATACTATGCACCCATAAAAAAAGAATGAAATCATGTCCGTTACAGGGACATGGATGAAGCTGGAGGCCATTATCTTTAGCAAAGTAATGCAGGAACAGAAAACCATACAGCATGCTCTCAGTTACGGGGGAGCTAAAAGATGAGAAAACACAGACACATAGAGGTCCTACACACTGGGACCTATTGGAGTGTGGGAGGTAGGAGGTGGGAGAGGATCAGGAAAAATAACTAATGGGTATAAGGCTTCATACCTGGGTGATGAAATAATCTGTACAACAAATCCCCATGATACACATTTACTTATGTAACAAACCTGTACATACGGCATATGTAACCCTGAACTTAAAATAAAAGTTAAAATACATGGTATTTATTTTTAAATTGTAATTTCTAATTGTTGGTTGGTAATAAATAGAAATATGAGTTCTGGTAGCATTTTGGTGGATTTCCTAGACTTTTCCACGTACACAACTGTCACCTAAAATATTTCTTCCTCCTTTCTAATTGGTATACCTTTATTTTTTTCTTCCTTCATTGCTCAGTGCCATCTAACTCTGGCAGGATCTCCAGTACTATATTGGAAAGAAGTGATAGTAGACGTTCCTGCCTTGCTCCTTGTCTTAGGGGAGAAAATATTCTTCTACCATTATGATGACAGATTATGTTTCTTGGAAGAGGTTGTATAACTTTACAAAGTTATACAAATTCCTTTCTATTCTTCATGTTCTGATAGTTTTTCATCATGAATGGATGCTGAATTTTGTGAATAATTTTTCATTTGTGGAGACTAATGTAAGTTTTATTATTTATTGATATGGTATATTAGATTGATTTTTGAATATCAAACCAACTTCATATTTCTGAGAAATACTCAAGCTGATTTTCCTATACTGTTCTTACTATATGCTTCCAAATAACCCATGAGCTCATGAAAAAAGTTATAAATAAAATTAGAAAATAGTTTAAATTCAGTGACAACGAATGAAACAACATGCTAAAGTTTGAGAGATACACAGCAAACAACGTTAGGGGGAAATCTGGGAAATTTATAACTTTAAATGCATATATTCATAAATGAGAAATATTTCTCAAAAATCTTTCTCATAAATATTTCTCATTAATGAGAAAGGTACAAAATCAATGATAGAAGATTTCACCTTAAGAAATTAGAAGAAAAAGATAAAATTAAAACTAATGGAGAGTAAGTAGAAAACTATAATGCTGAAACCAGTGAAATACTAAATGGACAAAAGCAATTAAGAAACATTAACATGAACCAAAAAACGTTTTCGTTGAACAAAACAAAAAATTATAATCTACTAAGTAGACACATCAAAAACTAGAATGGAAGAAGGGACATTATTATATATCTAACAGAAAAATTTTTAAAAGACAGCATAAATAACTACATTTCAATAAATTTGAAGCTAAGATTAACTGTAAAAGTTTCTCAAAGGCACAAATTGCCAAAAAGATAAATTAAAGAAATTGGATTTATAACAAAAAATATTTTCTCAAGCATATCAAACCAAAATGTGAATTCTATCAAATGTTTAAGGAAGAAGTCACCTCAATTTTATATAGACACTGGCAGAAGACAGAAAAGAACAGTTACTATCTTAGTTTTTGAGACCAACTTAGGCCTCATGCCAAAACCAGAAAAAGATGTTAGAAGGAAAGAAAATTACAGACCAATACAGATTCCTCCTGAACACAGACACAAAATTCTCAACAAAATATTAGCAGAGAAATAAAGTGTTTTAGTGGACACCGAACAGTAGGCAGTCATAGGAGGCGGAAGAATGATCCTGCAAAGAAGTCCATGGCCTGGAATCCTTGAGCATGTTACCTTACATGATAAAAAAGGCTTTGCAGTGATTAAGGATCTTAAGACGGGAGTTTATTCTAGATTACAAGGGTGGGCCCAATATGATCAGAGGTCCTACAAGGAAAAGAAGAGGGCAGGAGGAGTTGTGATGACAGAAGCAGAGGCTGTAGTGATGGGAGGACACTATCCATGGGAGGCAGGAGTCTCTAGAAGCTGGAGATGGCAAGGAAATAGACTCTCTCTTAAAGCCTCCAGACGAAATGCAGCCCTGGTGACCCATTTTGGATCTCTGTCCTCCAGATGGTAAAATAATAAGTTTGTGTTGTTTTAATGAACTGTATTTATGGTAATTTGTTACGGCAGCAATAGGGAACTAATACAGCAATGCAGAGATGCTTTTATAATTTTAAATTTTCCATCCATCTATAGAATAAGAAGGATGCATAGGTGTATGGAGATAACTTGTAGGGGTTTTCAGAGAATAAATAATATAATATTTGCCAACGTTTGAAAAAGTGTTAATTAATTAGAACCACTTCATTATATGGACATATAACAGCTTAAGAAATTTTTTTGTTTTCTTATTCTAGAGGTAAAAATTCTAAAACCATAGTTCAAAAAGACTGAAATGTTGAGAGCTACATCTCGAGAAAACTATAAGGTGAGATTTCTTTCTGCATAATTTCTGATAGTTTTATAGCAGCTTAAAGATAATATGGACATCAAATGTTGATATACACAATAAGAAAATTAAATGTTTAACAGAAGATTTGGTCACAGCATAAAGATTAGATGAGATTATCACTGTAGTACCATAGAGATTATATCATTATATCATTTTAAAACTGTGAAATTACTTTGTAATTATGTGGATTTTAAAATAGAGCAAACAAATGACCATAAATATACCTATAATGCATTGCCAAGTAAATGATGTCTAAAGACTTTGTAATATAAATTATTTTCTGCTAATTGTCCATTTTTTCACTGAGCCACAAGTAGCCTTTTATCTCTGAGGGCATTTGGCTTCTTGACTTAGGTAGCTCTTTCTTCCCTCTTAACACTTGACTAGTTCATATGGCTGTGAACTACAGATCCTTCTTTTGTTCCCACAAGTCTAAGGAAGAATTATTACATCTTTATAATATCATGAAGACTATTTTTATTTACTTTTTAATGAGAAGCAGGTAGTTAAACTGTTTTCTTAGGATAGTAATAAGCAGCTAAGAGTTCTATTGATTGTCTCTCAGAGTTTCATAACTATTTCAATCATGTAATTTTCTATTTTAAATGAAACATGCTTAAAATCTATTCATTTGTAAATTACTAAAGTGTGTAAGTGGAAAGAGTTAAGTTAGCCTAAGAGCTTTAATGATCTATTTTATCAGAAATATTCTGCAACTCTTTTCATCCTAATGTTTTCTAAAGAAGATATTGTGAGAAATCTCTGCCTCTAGACGCACATTGCCCTAGTTTGCTTCCAACCACCTACATATAAACCACAGGTTATTTTCCAATACATGCAAGTCATCTTTATCTGATGCTTCTCAGCTTCTCTCTCCAAGAAAGTCCCCTCCCTGAGTAGGGAATAACAAAATAAATGATATAAGATGAAAGAAGGCATATGGCTCTACATCCTTTGAGATCAACATACACAAATATGGACAATAAACATCCAGATTATTGGCCTAACGACTGGATATTGTGGTCACTGAATTTCAAATATTTCATTTGCTAAAAAGGCTATGGTGGATGGAGATACTTGCTGACAAAATTTTGTCTTTGTGAGAATTATAGTTTTCACTGCACATTCATCAATTCATCTTAGTTCTTGCTGTGCATTGACCAAGGGTTGGTCTTTTGAATTAGGAAGAGTTAGTCGCTCAGAGCCTGACCACATGGGGACCTAGGATTAAGTTCCCTGTAGTCTTCCAATGGAAAGGGTGTAGATAACCACCTTTCTCACTATTGTCTCTTGTAGCCTGTGCATTCTTACAGCCATTGCTGGAGAAAAAAAAAATTATTTAAGCTCATATTAAAGAGTCATATATACATATAACTCAAAAGTGTATCTTTGAGAGTGAAGAAGAGAGTGAATTATTTATTCACAGAAATAATATGCAAAGGGACCTTTTGCAAAGGGACAACTCCAATAAATGGAGAATCATGCTTCCATAAGTTGACTGGTTGCAACAGTGTTCTCTAGGACACATAACAATTAGCTCTGTGTTTCTTACAGAGGTGACTGTCCCATTGCTTTTTAAAACAAGTGCTAATGTTTTAATGTTTTGTTTTTAGTAACATTTTCTCAATACTTGAAAACCTCCCAAAAAGGAAATTTTTATGAATCTGTCACTTGGAGAAATTTTATGTCATCAAATCTTCCAAAATGAACAAGTAGCAATTTTCTTTCCTTAGACTATTTTCAATACTTAAATTTTTAAGTATTCTGCTCCAGAACAGGTATGAATTTAGAAAGCCATAATAAGCAATTCAGGTCTGTTATCTTTAAATAACATTCACTCAACAGGAAATTATTTAATGTAGTTCTACAAATACAAATACTAACTTTAAAAATGTACTTCTGGTGAAAGTAGTCAGAATTCTCTTACAGAGAAACTAATATATTTGTAAAGGTAATAATTCTGGTTCTGAACAACAGATTTTCATATAATAAGCATTTAGCTAAATGCCATTGTAAAATTAATTACAGATGAGTGGAAATTAATAGCATGTATAATCCTGGTCACAGGTCATCTTGATGTCTGTTACTAATTGCATATCACTATTACTTGTAAAATTAGAAGTTAAATACTAGCGATTTTGCTCTAATTGGAAAGATCAAAGGGGTCTTGCCTGAATGCAGCGTATGTCTGAAGCATCCAGATGGAAGCTCGTTGTGCAGGCATGCTGTCTCTGGGCATGCATTCAGGGGCCGCAGGACTCCGGCAAGGACTACAAGACACAAATTACAAGTATAGACGTATGTCAAGGAATTGAAACTGAGTACTCATGAGGCAGAAGTTAGACAAACATTCATTGGCAAAGTTACAAAAAAGAGTTAAACACAAAAACATACTCTAGAAATCTTGATAATCAAAACCAGATCTGAACCCATGCCATTTATTTGATGCCAATTCTACCACACTTACAATTGAGCTCATGTAAACTAGACATATGGAAATTGCTCATTTGGCCAAGGAATTTGAGGTAAATAATGTTAACATTGTTGACAGAGCTGTGTGGTTTTTAACCCAATTGAGGGTGTGTTTGCTGCCTTATTTCTGTAACTCTAATGAAATAGAACAAATTTTATTCCACTTTTTTTTAAAAGAAATGTAGAGGAACGATCATTCCTCAATTCCCAATGCTGGGATTCAAGGAGAGCTGCTCTCAGTCAGCTGCATGTGTTTGAATGTTTCCTGACTGCTGACTGCCTTATCTCCATCTCGTGGGAACATTCTAAAATATGAACTGAATGTCAGGGGTCTGTGGATGCTGTGTCTGTAAGACTCAACTTCAGATTTGACTGAACTCTTCCTAGAGCTGCACTCCCCGAAGATTTTGTCTTCAGAAATTGTCAGGGGAATCTCAGTTCGGCACTAGCAGATGCCCTGAGTCTAGGGGGTCATCAGGAACTCATTTGGGTTTTTCAAAAGTTTGAATCACAGTTGATTCTAAAAATGATGGGAAGCTGTCAACTAAAGGAAAGTCTGGCTCTTTTCATTTTACATTGTCTTCAGAAGCCTTCCTAGAATCCTGACTAGAATTAACTAGATCTGAAAGGAAGGCATGATTTGAAGAACAGAGGTTGCTATCTAAGCCTTGATGACCAAGGTTCTGAGAATGCTGTGTTCAAGAAGCAAAAACTCAACCTAAACAGAGTGACTCGGTTTAAATTTAGTTCAGGAGGGATTTGCAATGACATTGCTTCCTCATATCCTGAGTGTGCCAGTTGGAAAGGCATTCTAGGTTTTTAAAGTATATACCTAATTTCCATGACTCTGAACAGTCCCAATTCCCTTTGAGAGAAGAACCGGCCCTGTTTTGTATTAGAGTGGTGCTCTACCTATCTTCAGAGCAAAGGGTCTTAGAATCTTAGAAGATTTGATAATATCTGAAACACAAAGTCATAAATTTATACTGAAGTTTTATTCCAGTTTTGGAGGCTTCTGTGAACCACACCGGAAATGAGAAATTTGCAACACGTATAACCAGACTAAACAACCAAGAAGTTTTAGTTTAGACACTATCTAGGAGAGCTGCTGTGGGGGCTGCAAAGGTGAGGGAGATGCAGACCCTGGACTTCTTCCCCTAGGAGAAACAGAGAAGGGCCTGGACTCCATGAAAAGGACCCCACAGGAGCTAAAGGAGGAATGGCCGTGGACGTATTGTCCATACAGAGTGTTTGGAAGTGGTGAGCAGATTCTGTGGTTTCAGCGGCTCCCATTTCCTGGACAAGTGTGGAGGCGGGGAGGGGGTGGGGTGGGGGGAAGATGAAGAGATCAATAATATATTTGATAGAAGTCCAAATATGCCTTAATAAGAAATTGTCTCTCATAGAGTACACATCACTGAAGAAAGAAATATAAAACACATACTTTGTTTTGTTCAGACAATCAGAGCAAACACAGCAGAAAACACCCACTTTGGTTAGATTATATGCTGTCACGCAAACAATTTACCACAGACATGTACAAAAGAAAAGCTTTTTGTGTGTCTGACAAGAAGTGTATTAGGCTATTTTTTTCTTTTAAACAACACTTATTACTTTAGTAGTCATGGTTTCTTGAAACTCTATTAGAGATACTGTAAGTGAAATGACTAACAGGGTATGTGGCTCTTAGTGTAATATTCAGGATGTTTTGAAGTTATTCTATTATTGGGATGAGCTTGAGGAGGGGGCGGGGAAAAGGAAATAGGAAAAAGAGAAGAATGGAGAAGGGCAAGGTTCTTTGTGGCTGTAAAATATTTCCTGGGCTGTTCCTTGCCTTTGCGCTGAGAGCTGACCCCTGGCTCTCACACGTGGACCAACAACCTCCTCACGCACAGCCTTATCACCTCCTCTTGAGAGGCAGAACCTTCTAATTCACATGTCTGAAACGCAGATGAGGGCTAATGCACTGATGGCCGAACTGGCTCCTAGAAAATAGATCTATAATTTGCATTTTATATACAATTACATATCAAATTTGTAATTTCTAACGGCTCACTTTTCAAAGAAAAGCAATGTCATATCTTCTCTGTTTTTAATATAAGTATTTTCATTACTGCCCTCTGGAGTTCCTGGAACATAGATTCTAGTTTTCCCACAGGCATTTCAATAGACTGAAGAATTGAAGGATTTTACATGCTCATATTGTTATTTATTTGAATATGCACAAGAAACAGTGAGTTTCTGTTCTCATAGTGTGGTGTGAATGTATAAATACTCGCTGATTTACTTGATATTACTACTTTTAATTCTTCTTAAAATATCTTACAGATTTTTCTCTTCTGATGTTATAATGATATTAATTTATGGCAAAAAACATTTTTTCAGTATTGCTTTACTAAATATAAACGATGAGATTTTAAAGACCAATAAATAAAATTAAAAGCTCTCTTTTCTAATTCAGTAAAGCACGTAGTAGGCATTGTCCTTGGCAGTACTGAATCACAGCACTATGACCTCTCATGGGCAGTTACACCTGATACTGGGCCGCAGCACTGCCACCTCTCATGGGACGTTAAACCCAAGTGTCCAGTAAAATAAACATGTTTATTTTTAATAACATTATTTTTCAGGGAGCTTTAAATAAGACAGAAACATTTTCTTTAAAAATTTTAGAAGAAGGGGCACTTGTGTGTGAAGATGTATGCTTTTACAACTTAAAAAAAAAACTATATGGAATTTGCTTTCACTACTGTAGAAGTAAAAGCATCCTAGATTTAGGCGATTTCATTCCCTTCCTGAAAAAAGTAAAACTTTTGAAAGAAAAATATGTATCGTGTAGACCTCAAATGTAAAATTAGCGTTTAATAACAGATGCAGTTTCTCTACTATTAAAGTTTGATATCTGGAGCTAATATGCTCATTCCTGAAGGATTATTTTCTCAAAACACATTGGGGCCAGTGTTCTGGTCTACATGGAAGGGTCTGTTAGTAGTGTGTTTCTCGCAATTCCATGCAGTCACCTAATTAACAGATAGACCAGACGGTTTCTGAGGCAACTATTCTTTCCCTTAAATGAAACATGTACCACCATTTTAAAGGCTCTTTTCAGATACTATGGGATGTGATTTGCTTCACGCTGTGAGGCAAATCTGGCAATCCAGTTAAAATCAACATGAAAGTTTGTAAAGCAATTTGTGGTCGGCAGTAAAAAGTGCTGGGTTGATCTCTAAATAAGTAAAAATGTTGCCCCTGAGGGCAAGAAGTACAGGATAATGTACAGATCATGTTCTGTTTTTCTTTGCATCTGCCAGTGGGTGCGATTTTTAGTAAATTAATCCAGCACTCCTGTGAAGGCCACGGGTATTACAGAACTCGTATTTCTAATGTTCATTCAACTCACCTCTCTTAGCTTTGTTTTTACAACATATGCATAACTTGGCCAAGATATTATTAGGTTTTAGTTTCTTAAAATGTGTATGTTCTGGCCATCTTCACTAGGTGAAGGATGTTCTGTCTTAGTCTCCAGGTTGGACCACACACTCCCAGGATGTGTGTGAACTTCTGAGGGAGCCCTGAGGAGACCACTGGGACTCACTACTCAGTTGGCATATTCACGGCTTCTTTAAAATTGCCCTTGACTTTCTGAACAACATTCTTTTAAAATTAGCGATTTATTTTTCACAGGGCTGGTATGTGCTGCTATATATTTTAGCCTCCATCTTTTCACCATTGACTCACAAGGCAACCCATCATCTCAAACAATATAATTAGACAAATGCCCAGCTGAAGAGTGGCTATCCCTGTATGTGAACGCTGGAAAGCTGGGCAGCCAGATTTCTTTAGAGGCATGTGCAGCTCACTTGAATTCTAAAAATGTGTCAGCTGCATTACATAGGTGCCAACGTTAAGTTGAAAAACTAAAACAACCTTACACATTGATATATTTCAAATCTGTATTTATCATATAAATTACTCACATTAACACAGATGTTACTTGTCATCGCTAAAGAAAATAGGTGACAATGATAACAAGTTCTTTTATATTTACACTTGTGAAGCTTTAATTAAGTGGTAAAAATTAATGCTAAGATTTCATTCCCATGAGAGATATAGTCATAACATAAGGATGCCAAGTGTTAGCACATCCCAATTAACTTTACCAATAGAATTTGAGGAACCCACATTTATATATTTTAACCACAATTCTCTGCTGAATGAACCTGGTTGAGCTGTTTGTACTTCTCCAAGGCTTGATTCAAAGTCTTTGGCAAGTAACTCACTCCTGTAGCTATGGCAGCTGGAAGATGAAAGTAGAACCCATTGCCCTTTCCCTGACCTGTTATTAAAGCATTTGACACAAGTTCCAGCCATTCACATAGTCATCCACCCCTCAAGGAGTATTGAGGTCATCTTTTACAAAAATGAAGTCTAACAGGAGATGTCTTTTCATGGATAATACACTATGCAGGACTTTGAAGACCTGAAGCCAGAATATCTCAGCCACTGATAGGTGCCAGCGACGGAACCTGAAGCTACTACCCGAGTCTACAGCACACGCTGCTTGTTATCTTTTCACTTTCTAAGGAAGCAGCCTTTACCAATGGCTCCAAAGTCTGCTGACTTGCAAGCCACACTTGCAGCTGAACGCTGCAGCTGGTCCCAAATCCTAGGTACTTGCCTCCCAAGTGTAATCTTAATAAAACATGAATCAAATTTTGTAAAGAGTTTATAGAGCAGCCCAGTCAGTTAGCAAAACTTAGTTTTAGGAAGCATTCCAATACTTAAACTGTGCCTGTAGAAAAAAACCAATGAGACTTTAAGTCAGAAACCAACAGCAGTGTTTCTCACTATTCTTTCCCATCTAACTCTTCACACCCTCCTTCCTTTATATGAAGATTGACGTAGGTTCTCAGCCTAAAGAAAGGGTTGAAAGACGTATAATCTCCTCAGAACCTGCAAGTACCCTGTGTTTGTATTAGGAATTGGGTGGGGGCAGTTGATGAGAGAAGAGTCATAGGACACTCACACATGTTAATAAACTTGATCCTGAAATAAATTCCATCAATCATCATATGAAATGTAAAACCAGATAGTCTATAAATTATAAGTATTCTAAGACTACTATTTTGAAGCATAGAAAACAACTCAGTCAGGATGTTTTGAGCATTTGCTATATATCAGAAATTAGGAAGACTTGGTGTCACCTTTCAGTTAGCTCATAATCTAATGGGAGAAACACACAAATAGGTAACATAAGTCAATTGGGTGAGGGTGATATGAAAATGTGAGCCTAATGCCATCCAGGAGGGCCTGTTTGTTTTCAGTGGAATGAAAAGAAAGGGGATAGAAAGCTTCCTCAAGAAGGGAACTCCAAAAGTAAACATCTTTGGTATGATTTATTTTAAATTATTTCATTATCTCATGTTCTTAGAGATGGTGCCACTTCTATTTGTTCCATTTGGTTTGGGTTGTTTGGTTTGGTTTGGACTTCTAACTGTCATAGTACATTGTTTGCCTACCAAGCTATTATTTTTCATTTTTCGGGGACTGATCTTAAATAGACATCTTTTTAATAAGCATTGTATATGTACGATGGTCCCAATATATGGTGTTCTAGTGCAATGTTATCCCAAGTGTCATACTGTGGATTAAATCAGTTTCCCTGGATTGGCCAATACCCTAAGCCATCATGTATGACATTGTTTCTTAAGGAAAACCTGCTGTGAATTCAAAAAGATCCCATTTTAAATGGAGCAGTGGAGATCCGAAGTCAATGAACCTTTATTAATGCCATGTTTCTTCTTTGGATAATGCTAATTACTTCATATGAGAAGACTGTGTTGGCTTAACTTTCTGTTAAGTTTATTTATTTAATTTAATTGTTTGGTGTGGGGAGGATGGAGTCTTGCTCTGTTGCCCAAACCAGAGTGCAATGGCGCAATCTCGGCTCACTGCAACCTCCATCTCCTACCCAGGAAATTGTCCTGCCTTAGCCTTCCAAGCAGCTGGTCGTACTGGTGCCTCCTAACATGCCTGGCTAAGTTTTGTATTTTGAGTAGAGACAAGGTTTCACCATGTTGGCCAGGCTGGTCTCAAATTCCTGATCTCAAGTGATCCACCTGCACTCAGCCTCCCAAAGTGCTACAATTACAAGCATAAGCCACCACACCAGGTCTCTGTTAAGTTTATAACCTGCAAATTCAATTCAAAATATACAGTTACATATTTTCTTTTATTTTTCATTTAATGTACCTAAAATAAAAAATTGTATTTGATTTTCTCCTGGTTATTACTTAGTTAGAGGCTGGATTTATTTTGTAATCTATGCCCTAAATTGTCTCTTCAACTATTTTTAAGTTTATTTACCTACTCTGAAGTGTGGAAGGCGAGAGAAATGAATTGGCACAGGTGAAATCTAATCATAGATAATAAAACTGCTGCTAAGCCTCAAGCTAAGGAAGACTCTGCCCACAGCAAGAAAAAGAATTTTAAAACATGCTGTGCTACCACTAATAGGAAAAAATAAATAAATTCACTGGAAAAGTATAGCAAAGAAAACTCTAAATATTTTCTGAAGAACTCAAAAGGAATAGAAGCATATTCTATAATCAAAATTCATGATATGATTATTTAAGAAGTAATCAACTGAGCTTGCAAAACATGTATTGTGTTTTAGAGATTTTTGCAGCTTTTGCACTTTCCTACATTTCTTAAAATAAATATATAAACAAATAAATATACAATTTCAAATTGCGATTGTTAGTATGAATATTTTAAAAGATGAAAAAGAGCCTAAGGAAGTGTGATCTTCTCATGGTGGCCTTTTTTGGCCACCCAAACTAAGATTTAATTCTTCTCACATCCCACACATCCATCTTTCTTCTCCTTTGTAGTACATGCAGCATTTATACTCACACATTTTCCTGATAGTTTATCAATTGTTGGTAGGATATGAACTGCAGTAGGATATGAACTGCAGCGGGACAGGAACTGTCGGTAGGACATGAACTGCAGGGGGACAGGAACCATGCCTATATTATTCATCTTCCAATATCCGCCACTACAAAACACCTGGCGCAGTAGAGGATCAAGAAAAATTATTGAGGAAAAAAATGGCGGAAAGGAGCCCGGATTAGCTTGCAGCCTCCACTCAGACAGAGCAGTATATGGAGACTCGCATTATGAACTTTTGCTCCAAGAACCACCACAGGAACAAACCAGAAAAGCCAAGAGAATCCACAGACCCTTTTGAAGAAGGGGGTTTGCCACCACAGGCTCCATGGACAGCAGAGGAACTGTGAGTTTGGCTTGCTTTCCCAGCTGGGAGGCTTGTAGCACTACTCACCAGCTGCCTGAAAATAAACTCGGTGCTGTTAAGCGGACATGGTGGAAGTAAGACCAGCCTTTTGGGACGCCAGCCGCTTGGGAGCTGGGTGAGGCCTGTGGCTGCAGGCTTTCTCCCACTCCCTGGCAACGTGTGTGATGCAGCAGAAACAGCCATACTCTCCCTGGGAAAATAACTCCACTGGCCTTGGAATCACAGGCCATCCCCCACAACAGCAACATCAAGCCCAGTCTAAGATAGTGTGAGCACAGACACGCCTAACCCTGCCCCACTTGATGGTCTTTTTTTACCTGCCCTGGTAGATGAAGACAAAGGACATAATCTCTTGGGAGCTCCATGGCCCTGCGCACCACCTGATCCTCCATGTGTTACAGCAATTGATGCTCTCTTGAAAGTGCTACCTCCTGACTGGAGGCCAACCAACACAAAACTAGTGCAATAGACAAAGCTACAACTAAGGACCCTCACAGATTCCAATTCACTCCCCTGCTACTTCCACAAGAGCAGGTGCTGGTAACCATGGCGGAGAGACACGAAGACAGGTCACATAACAGGACTCGGGGAGACTCCCTTGTACCACCCCAGAGCGGGTAGCTCCACTGGTGGGCTAGATTCAGAGGAGAAATAACAATCATTGCAGTTTGGCTCCCAGGAAGCCCCACCCTAGGGGAAAAAGGAGACCACCACATCAAGAGAGCACCCCTGTGGGACAAAAGAATCTGAACAGCAGCCCTTGACTCGTAGATCTTCCTTCTGACATAGCCTACCCAAAGGAGAAAGAACCATAAAAACAATTCTGGTAATATGACAAGACAAGGTTCTTTAATGCCTCCACTAGATCACACTAGCTCACTAAAAATGGATCCAAACCAAGACGAAATCTCTGAATTACCAATAAAAGAAATCAAAAAGTTGATTATTAAGCCAGTTTAGGAGGCACCAGAGAAAGGTGAAGTCCAACTTAGAGAATTTTTAAAAAGATACAAGATATGAAAGGAAAAATCTCCGATAAAATAGACAGCATACATAAAAAGCAGTCACAACTTCTGGAAATTGAGGCTACACTTAGAGAAATGCAAAATGCACTGGAAAGTTTCAGCAATCAAATCAAACAAGTAGAAGAAAGAATTTCAGAGCCTGAAGACAAGGCTTTCAAATTAATCAAATCTGACAAAGAGAATACAGAATTTTAAAAAAGGAATAAAGCCTCCAAAAAGTTTGGGATTATAGTAAACCACCAAACCTAACAATAACTGGGGCTGAGTGTGGTGGCTCATGCCTGTAATCCCAGCACTTTGGGAGGCCGAGGCAGGCGGATCATGAGGTCAGGAGATAGAGACCATCCTGGCTAACACAGTAAAACCCTGTCTCTACTAAAAATATAAAAAATTAGCTGGGCATGGTGGCATGCTCCTGTAGTCCCAGTTACTTGGCAGGCAGAAGCAGGAGAATCACTTGAACCCAGGAGGCAGAGGTTGCAGTGAGCTGGGATTGTGCCACTGCACTCCAGCCTGGGCAACAGAGTGAGACTCTGTCTCAAAAAAAAAAAAAAAAAAGAATAATTGGCGTTCCTAAGGAAGAAAAGAAATCTAAAAGTTTGGAAAACATAGTCAAGGAAATAATCAAGGAAAACTTCCCTGGCCTTGCTGGAAATTCAGACATTCAAATACAAGAAGCTCAAAGAACACCTTGAAAATTTATCACAAAAAATTATCACCTAAGTACATAGTCATCAACTTACTTAAAGTAAAGACAAAGGAGAGAATCTTAAGAGCTGTGAGGCAAAAGCATCAGGTAACCTAGAAAGGAAAACCTATCAGATTAAAAGCAGGCTTCTCAGTAGAAACCCTACAGTCCAGAAGGGATTGGGGTCCTACCTTTAGCCTCCTTAAGCTAAACAATTATTACCCAAGAATTTTGTATCCAGTGAAACTAAGCTTCATAAATGAAGGAAAGATAGAGTCTTTTTCAGACAAACAAATGCTGAGAATTCGCCACTACCAAGCCAGCACAAGAACTGCTGAAAGGAGCTCTAAATCTTGAAACAAACCCTCAAAATACACTAAAGTAGAATCTCCTTAAAGCATACATCTCACAAGACGTATAAAACAATGAAAAAAACACAAGGTATTCAGGCAACAAATAGAATGATGAATAGAATAGTACCTCGTGTCTTAATACTAATTTTGAATGTAAATGGCCTAAATGCTCCACTTACAAAATACAGAATTACAGAACTTCCCAAGTATCTGCTGTCTTCAACAGACTAACCTGACACATAAGGACTCACATAAAGTTAAGGTAAAAGGGTGGAAAAATACATTCCATGCAAATGGATGCTAAAAGCAAGCAGGAGTACTAGTCTTATATCAAACAAAACAAACTTTAAAGCTATAGCAGTTTAAAAGACAAAGAGGGACATTATACAATGATAAAAGGACTTGTCCAACAGGAAAATACCACCATTTTAAATACATATGTGCCTAACACTGGAGCTACCAAATTTGTAAAATAATTACTACTAGATCTAAAAAAATGAGATAGACAACAGCGCAATCATAGTGGGAACTTCAATACTCCACTGACAGCAAGAGACGGCCCATCAGGACAGAAAGTTAACCAAGAAAGAAGGGACTTAAACTATGCCCTACAACAAATGGACTTATCAGGTATTTACAGAACATTTTACCCAACAACTGCAGAAAGTACATTCTATTCGTCAGCACATGGAACATTCTCCAAGATAGACCATATGATAGGCCACAAAAAAAGTCTCAACAAATTTAAGAAAATCGAAATTACAGCAAGTCCTCTCTCAGACCACAGTGGAATAAAATTGGAAATCAACTCCAAAAGGAACCTCCAAAACCATGCACATAGAAATTAATAACCTGGTCCTGGACAATCACTGAGTCAACAATAAAATGAAGACGGAAATTTAAAAATTATTTGAACTGAAAGATAACAGTGACATAACCTAACAAAACTTGTGGGATACGGCAAAAGCAATGGTAAAAGGAAAGTTTACAGCATTAAATGCCTATATTAAAGAGTCTGAAAGACAGAAAATCTAAAGTCACACCTCAAGGAACTAGAGAAACAAGAACAAACCAAACCCAAACCCAGTAGAAGAACAGAAGCAACCAAGATCAGAGCAGAACTAAATGAAATTGAAACAAAAAAAAAATATGAAAGACAAGTGAAACAAAAAGCTTGTTCTCCAAAAAGATAAATAAAATCGATACCATTAGAGTGATTAATCAAGAAAAGAAGAGAGAATATCCAAATAAGCTCGATTAGAAACAGAATGGAAGATACTACAATCAACACCACAGAAAAACAAAAGATGATTCAAGAAACTATGAACACCTTTATGTGCATAAACTAGAAAACCTAGAGGATATAAATAAATCCCTGGAAATATGCAAGCTGCCTAGATTAAACCAGGAAAAAATAGAGATTCTAAACAGACCAGTAACAAGCAGTGAGATTGAAATGGTAATTTTAAAATTGCCACCAAAAAGAGTCCAGGACCAGGTGTATTCACAGCTGAATTCTATCAGACATTCAAAGAAGAATTGATACCAATCCTATTAACACTCTATCTGTGTCTCTCTCTCCCTATATAAATGGATATATATATACATATATATATGTACATATATATATGTATATAAAATGATATATATCTATCTGTTATGGTCTGAATGTTTACCCCAAAATTCACGCATTAAAAATTTAATTTTCCATGCACAGTGTTGGGTGATGGGGTTTCATAGGAGGTGATTAGGTCATGAGGCATTGCCCTCATGAATGGATTCATTCTACTATAAAAAGGACTATTCCGCTCCTCTGCCACGTGGGGACACAGCATTCATCCCCTTGTTGCCCATTTGCCTTTCACCGTGTGAGAACTCAGCAAGAAAGTCCTCACCAGATGCTGGTGCCTGGATCTTGGACTTCTCAGCTCTCAGAACCCATGAGAAATACATTTCCATTCTTTGTCATTACCCAGTCTGTGCTATTCTATGACAATAGCACAAATGAACTAAGACATGATCTATGTCTGTCTGTTTATCTGTCCACCTATCTATTATTTATCTATTTTTCCTGCTGTTTTTCTTCTGAAATGGGCTTTTAAATGTATTGAAGGTGGAACAGCATTTTACTATGTTTGTTTGAAATAATTTTAAAATATGAATATTCAAATGAAAGAAAAAGGAGCTCTTTAATAAGTAAAGTTCTTACATTTGAATGCAAGCAGCTTTTGAAGTGAATTTTGCCTAAATGTTACCCCCCTCTCTCTTTCTTTCTTTCTCTCTCTCACATACATATTTACAATGCCATCATCCTAGGGGATCATTCAGTAAAATAAACGTATGGACAACCTATTCTCTCTTTGTTAAAAAAATTACTCTAATTAAATGCACCCAATGTATGTAAAGCTTATGATGTTTATCAATATATTACTTTTTTTGAACTTAACAAACCAAAATTTAGTGTGCATTTATTTTAGAGCTTTTTATTTAGTTACAATAACATTGATTTGTGTATTTGAGTTTAGTTTAATGTAAAAGCTATAAAAGACACATTATTTTCTTCCTCAAAATTAGTCATAATTAACTGAAGTCACTATATTTGCTTGCTATAATTATACTTTGGGTAGATGAATAAACAAGAAATTAAATAGTTTGAACACATAGTTAAAAGTTCTTTAAAACTACATCTGTGTTTTCAGAAAGAAATTGTATATAATCCTATTAGCTCATTTATTTGGACTTTTACCATTACTCTAGAGAGGGATAAATAGCTTTTTATGAAATTCATTTTGTTCTTTACAATTTCAGGAATTTATGTTGATGGAGTTTAAAAAGAATATAGAGCCTAAGGGAAAGCAGAAAGACTTTTTAGGTTAATCTTATTAATAATGTTTTGATATAAAATAATTTTTCCAAAATTATTATTCTTTAGTCACCATGATAGATGACTTTACTTTTTGAACCATGGTCTTAGTATAACGTAATTCCTGAGCTTATATTAATGACATATGTACATATTAAATAATCTGTACATAGAGATTTAAATCTTATTTTTCAGCTATGCAATACTTAGGCTATATTTAAGGACAAAATTACTTGTGTAAATAATTCATTTTTAGTATTTGTTAAGCTAAAATTTCTTTACAGAGTATTTCATATTTCACAAATAGTCACACTTCAAGGAAAATAGGCAATTAAAATTTTATCCATTATAATAATGAAAAAGTAAGTGGAATTTTTTTCTGTGTGTTACTGTCATTTTTACATTAGTCTCAATGATATTAAAATAAATGTCCCCTATGACTTCTCCTCACTAGGTCTCCTTCCATAATTTTTATGTGTTTTTCAAAATTCACTGCCATATACTTTAAAATGCAACTTCAGTGCTTTCATAATTATAGTGATATATCAAGGCAAATAGATGTCTGTCATCCAAAATTACTTTAAACTTGCCAAATAAACTCAGAAAGTTGTATGAACTCCTTTGCTGTACATCTAATTTAGATGATGAATGAGGAACTTGTTGTTCGTATAAAATATTTTTCCCTTTGTAATTCAGTTGTATAACATTTGGAGAAGCTGACAGAGCATTCTCAGTTGCAGGGCCTATTTCTCATAGTTTTTCTTTTCCATCTTGAATTGTAGCCCTACCCAATAAACTTGACTAAATGAGTTCTACACAAGGTTGCCATTTCAAAGACCATCAAACCGATTCTGCTTAGTGTCCAAGTAGTAGTAATTTAGATGTATGGGGGAACAAATAATATTTTACTACTACTAAGTAGTAGTAATTTAGATGTTTGTATGGGAGAGCAAATAGTATTTTACTACTACTAAGTAGTGGTAATTTAGATGTATGTATGGGGGAGCAAATAATATTTTACTACTACTAAGCAGTAGTAATTTAGATGTATGGGGGAGCAAATAATATTACTTTCAAGGAATGAGGGGAGAACAAGGAACGGCAGTGTGACCTAAAACAAATAATCCATCTTCCATTTTTATTTTTTCTTCACAATAGTCAAAATACAGAAACTACGTTAAATGTCCATCCATGGATGAATGGATATAGAAAATGTGGTGTTTGTACAAAAAGCAGTATTATGTAGCCTTGAAAATTGCAGAACGTGCTGCTGTTTGCAACAATATTGAGGAATTTGAAGAACATTGTACTAAATGAAATAAGCTAAGCACAGAAACACAAATACTGCATGATCTTACTTACACGTGGAATCTAATGAAGTTGAACTCGTAGAACCAGGGACTAGAATGATGGTTACTGGAGGCTAGCAGTGGAAAGACAGGAAAGGGACTGTTGTTTATCAAAAGGCACAAAGTTTTAGATAGACAAGAGTAATTGATTTTGAGATTCACTACACAGTAAGGTTACTATAGTAAATAATAATGTATTAAATATTTCAAAATAACTAAAAGAAAATTTCAAATGTCTCATCATAAAATTTCAAATGTCCCACTATGATAGGTTAGTGATGTTATGAATGATAATTAGCTCAATTTAATCATGCCAGATTGCTTGTGTGTATATATACCATGCATATTATATGTATATATGTATATCACATTGTACCCCAGAAATATGTACAATTGTTAACTTGCCAATAAAAATAAGTAAATGAGTAAAATAGAAAACAATAAAATCAGTAAAATTTTGTTATGCCTACCTAATCTTTTTATTTACAAATGACCGTATTTTCATGAAAATAAGGATATTGATTTCTCAGATATCTAGGACACTTTACAACTTACTAAGCAATGTGTTTCTAAAATATTAGTTATACTAAGATGGTTAAATATTAGAATTGGCTATTATAGCATTAATAAGTTATCTGTTTGGTTTTTTACTTTCAAATCACTGTATTTTGAAAATGCAACCCCTCAGTCAAATGTATTAACACTAAATAACTCTATTGGAAGTTTCTTATGTTCCACAAATCGATGCTATACTATCGTGTGAAACTATATCTGTGCTGCAAATCTAGCTTGCCACTGACTATGTACCTCTCATCAAGCTCCTTCCCATTATAAGCCTCCGTTTCCTCGTCTCTAAAGTGTAAGTGATAAAGGCATGTGGGTCTTACGTGATTGTGATGATAGAATGAGATGACACATAGAAAGAATTTTCTAAGTGGGATATCTTTGGTAAGTAGCCTCTATTTGTATTCAATTCACAGCTGACACTTGATGGAAAGTCCATTAAAAAAACTTACAAAAGTCATGAATTTCTTTTTTGAATAAATTTTTAAAAATTTACACTTTGGGAGGCCGAGGTGGGTGGATCATGAGGCCAAGAGATTGAGACCATCCTGGCCAACACGGTGAAACTCCATCTCTACTAAGAATACAAAAAAATTAGCTAGGTGTGGTGGCACATCCCTGTAATCCCAGCTACTCAGGAGGCTGAGGCAGAAGCATCGCTTGAAACCAGGAGGCGGAGGTTGCAGTGAGCCAAGATTGAACCACTGCACTCCAGCCTGGTGACAGAGCAAGATTCCGTCTCAAAAAAAAAAAAATTTAGAACAAATATGTCAATTTTATGCTAAGTGGCAATTTTCTCAAGGATTTCAAAAAAAAATTTTGCCTCAATTGCTTGACAATTTTTTTTTGAGACAGTCTTGCTGTGTCACCCAGGCTGGAGTGCACTGGTGTGATCTTGGCTCACAGACACCTCTGTCTCCTAGGTTCAAGTGATTCTCCTGCCAAATCCTACCAAGTATCTGGGATTACAGGTGCTCACCACCATGCCCAACTAATTTTTTTGTATTTTTAGTAGAGACGGGGTTTCACCATGTTGGCCAGGCCGCTCTCTAACTCCTGACCTCAAGTGATCTGCCAGCTTCAGCCTCTCAAAGTGCTGGGATTACAGGCGTGAGCCACCATACCCAGTTGACAGTGTTTTTGTATTTTCTTTGAAGGCTTAATTTCGATCTGTTTCGTGGCCAATTCTAGAAATAAATAGACTGATCCAGACAATTCCACAATTTTAGGTCTTAAAGTTTCACGACATGATGAGAAATTACGCTGAAGGCCATTTGAAACCTATGATATGTGAGAATCTGTCAAAGAAACAATTCATTTAAGCTTGTCTTTAGATTCTCTAAGGTCTGTTCTTGTATTGCCATCACAAAACAAATTACTTACACCCCAGTAGCTCAAAAGAAAAAGAGGCTACTCTGCATCAAGATTTAAAGTAATATCAAACATACAAATATTAGTGAGAGTTGCTTTGATAAATGTTGATTTAACCATTTATTTTAGTCTATAACTTAAGATTATTTATTTTATCCCAATACCTCAAATGCAAGTCCTTGCTTTTCAGTAAATTCCTCTTTAAATTAAATGGCAGTATTAAAAGTTTGTTTGTAAAAATTAGTTTATAGATTCATCCCCTTCTTCCTTCTCTTGTGCCTCATTCTCAGCCTTCTTTTCTTCCTCCTCTTTATTCCATCTCATCTTGTCTTCCCTTACATTGTAAGTTCTAGGAAAACAGTGCTCACATCAGCACCTGAAATACTCAACTCAACGCAGGGTTTCTGGTAACAGTAATGTCTCTTCTCTCTTCCTCTTTTTATTTCCTGATTATCCTCTTTTCAGTATATCATGTGTATCAGTTGCCCTCAAATTTTTAAGAAAATATGCTGTTATGAACTGAATGCATCCCTCCCAAATTAATATGTTGACGTCCTAACTTCCAGTGGGATGATATTTGAAGATCAGGCTTTTGGAAGTAATTATTAGAAGACGTGAAGAGAGTGGGGGCCTGGTGAGATAAGATGAATGTCTTTATAAGAAGGGACACCACAGAGCTCTCTCTCTATCATTCTGTGAAAGCACAGAGAAAAGGCTATGTGAAGATGCAGCAAGAAGCCAGCACCCACAAGCATGAAAGAGAGCCCTCACTAGGAACCAAAGCAGCTGAAACCTTGATCTTGGACTTTCCAGCCCCCAGAACTGGGAGAAACAAATTTCTGTTGTATTAGCCACCTAACCAATGGTATTCTGTCATGTAAGCCCAAGAACACTAAGACATGTACCATTCACTAAAAGTAATTATAAATTAATATTATTTCTAAATGATATAGTTTGAAAAAAATTTCATTTTCTTCCTTCTTTTCTGTACCTTCTGTGTTGGTAGCCCAAGGCAAATTTCTCTGCAATGTTGTTAGACATTTGCCCCACTACAATCTGAAATACTTTTCTCTACTCTAAAAGATATTATCCCTGCTGATTTAAATTTTTCCCATGTCTTATTATATGCCTATGATTTTTAAGGTTTTATAAATAATTCCTCTCAGTTGATGACCTTGCTATATGCTTCCCTAAGAAATGGGAGTCATGAGAGTAATAGTTCCTTATCTTTATACCAAAAACAACGGATGTATCTACATTTAGAATCAGATCTGCCTTTCCTTTTACTTAACCAAAGAATACTAGTATCAGAAGCCAGCTGCTCTACTGTTGTTTCAACCCCTTTATCTTCTGTGAAACCCCGTGACCACAGCTGCTGCCTAGGGTCTTATTATTAGTTTCTTTGCTGTATAAATTGTATCTCCCATCATTCATTCAACAAATATGTTATCATGACTTCCTGTTTTCCAGACACTCTTCAAAGCACTGGGAATACAGTCTAGAATACAATATAGAAAAATTCCTTCTCCATGTTAAAACTCCCATTCTCATTGAGAGATGCAAATAACAAGCAAAAAATACAGCAAACTCACAAACAGAATTATGTGCATTCTGCTGAGTGATAGTGCACATGGCAGAGAAAACTGTAGCGGAAAATATGCACAGTCCATGTCAGAAGTGAGAAAATTAAAATAGTGTGATCAAAGAAAGTCCTTCCCTTACCGAGTATTATTTGTAGAAAAGACCTAAAAGATGAGGGGAAAGCACATACCAAGTAGAAGAAACAACAGGTACCAAGACTTGCTGTCTGGGTTAAAAATAATAATAATAGTAATAAGTTTGATTTGACTGGTGCAAGATTAGTTAGAGAGAGGATAGTAGGCTGCAGAAATGTGGTGAGGCCAGAATGAGTGGGGCTATGAAAGACAATGTAATGACTTGGACTCCTACTGTAAGTAAGATGAAACAAATTAGATGAGTTTCAAACAGACGTAATGTGATTCAAATTCAAATTATCTTTTAGCAGAATCTTTGTAGTTGTTTCAAGTATAACTAATATGGATAATGGATAGAAGTAGAAAGCGTTTCCAGGGAAGTTGTCCCCATCATTCAAGTGAAATGGTGGTGGCTTTGATTATGGTAGCACTAATTCAAAAGTAAAGATGTTGTTAGATAATAGATTTGTTGATGGTCAATGAGAGAGAAAGAACAACTGTAAGACTTTAGATGGAGGACCTGGAGAGTTTATCACCTGAAGTGCAGAAGCCTGTGGGAGAAGGAAATTTGGGAAGGAAATAGATGTCAACTGCATGTCAAGTTTTGAATGCTTATAAGGCATCCTAAAATGCAAGAAGAGATATTTAGTTGGATCTTGGAAGTCAAGCCTGGAGTTTGAAGGGAGTGAGAGAAACATAAGACAGAGGCATAAATCCAGAGTAACTTCCATGCAGATGATTATTTAAAACTGCAATTATGAAATCATTAAGAAATGAGTGTGTATGTAGAAGAAAATAACCTGGAACCAACTGAAGAATTGGTTTCTAGAAAGAGAAATCATTGACTAAGTTAATTGCTTGTGTCAAGAGTCCAGCTAAGTTGGGCTGAGAAACGGTCATTAAATTTTGCAACCTGGAGGCCACAGATGACTGTGAGCAAGCAATTTCAGTCGGTGGCAGAAGAGAAAAATCTGAATTGGGCAGATGCCAGAGAAATTGTAGATGGCTGTAGTGGGTGGATCCCTGGATTTGAATGTTGCGTCCTACAATCTATTTGTTCATACAACATCCAGAATACCCTTTGTAAAATACAAGTAAGATATTGTCGGATCTGACGGATTCACAGCCTAATTCTACTGTATGTATAGAGAACAGCTGGTATCATTTCTATTAGAAACTATTCCTAAAAATTAAGGAAGAGAGACTTCTCCCCAACTCATATTATGAGGCCAGCAACATCTTGATACCAAAACCTGGCAGTGAAACAACTAAAAAAGAAAACTTCAGGACAATATCCTTAATGAACATCAATGCAAAAATTGTCGACAAAATACTGGCAAACCAAATCCAGCAGCATATCAAAAGGCTTATCAACCATGATCAAGTAGGCTTCATCCCCAGGATGCAAGGTTGGCACAACATACAAAATTCAATAAATGTGATTCATCCCATAAGCAGAACTAACGATGAAAAACACATGACTATCTCAATAGATGCAGAAAAGACTTTTCATAAAATTCAACATCCCTTCATGTTAAAAATTCTCAATAAACTAGGTACTGAAGGAAAATACCACAAACTAATAACAGCCATCTATGACAAACCAACAGCCAATATTATAGTGAATGGACAAAAGCTGGAAGCATGCCCCTTGAAAATCAACACAAGACAAGAATGCCTTCTCTCACAACTCCTCCTCACCATGGTACTGCAAGTCCTAGCCAGAACAATCAGGCAAGAGACAGAAATAAAGGGAATTCAAATTGGAAGAAAGGAATTCAAATTATCTCTGTATGCAGATGGCATAATTCTATATCTAGAAAACCTCACAGTCTTGGCCCAAAAGTTCCTTCAGCTGATAAACAACTTTAGTAAAGTTGCAGGATACAAAATCAGTGCACAAAAATGACTAGCATTCTAACACACAAACAACAACCAAACTGAGAGCCAAATCAGAAAGGCAATCCCATTCACAACTGACACAAAAAATAAAATACCTAGGAATACAGCTCTCCAGAAAGGTGAAAGAGCCCTACAATGAGAATTACAGAACGCTGCTCAAAACAATCCCAGAAGGGCCAGGCACGGTGGCTCATGCCTGTAATCCTAGCACTTTGGGAGGCCCAAGCAGGTAAATCACGAGGTCAGGAGATTGAGACCATCCTGGCCAACATGGTGAAACCCCATCTCTACTAAAAATACAAAAATTAGCTGGGCATGGTAGTGTGCACCTGTAGTCCCAGCTACTCAGGAGGCTGAGGCAAGAGAATTGCTTGAACCCAGGAGGCGGAGGTTGCAGTGAGCTGTGATTGCACCACTGCCCTTCAGTCCGGCAACAGAGCAAGACTCCATCTAAAAAAAAAAAAGAAGAAGAAGTCACAGAAGATACAAACAAATAGAAAAAATCCCATGCTTACAGAGGTCTTGGATAGGAAGAATCAATATCATTAAAATGGCTATACTGCCCGACTAAATTTGAAGATTCGATGCTGTTCCTATCAAACTACAAATGACATTGTTCACAGAGCTAGAAAAAATATTTTAAAATGTATAAGAAACAAAAAAAAAGCCCAAGTAGCCAAGGCAATTCTAAGGAAAAAGAATTCAGAAGAAATCACATTTCTCAACTTAAAGTATACTGCAAGGCTACAGTGACCAAAACAGCATGGTACTGCTACAAAAACAGGCACATAGACCAATGGAACAGAATCGAGAGAACAGAAATAAGGCCACATATCTATTAGCATGTGATCTTTAAAAAAGCTGATAAAAATAAGCAAATAGGGAAAAGACTCCCTATTCAATAAATGATGCTGGGATTACTGGCTAACTATATGAAGAAGATTGAAGCTGGACCCCTTCCTTACACCATATACAAAAATTAACTTAAGATGGACTAGAGACATAAACATAAAATCCAAAACTACAAAAATCCTGGAAGACAACCTAGGCAATACCATTCTGGATATAGGAATGGGCAAATATTTCATGACAAAGACACCAAAAGCAATCACAACAAAAGCAAAAATTGACAAACTTAACAGCCTCTGTATAGCAAAAGAAACTATCAACAGAGTGGGCAGACAACATACAGAATTGGAGAAAATTATTGCAACTTATGCATCTGAAAAGTCTAATGTCCAGTATCTATAAGGAACTTAAACAAATTTACAAACACCACCAAAAAAAAACTCATTAGGAAGTGGACAAAGGGCATGAACAGACACTTCTCAAAAGAAAACATATATGTAGCCACTAAGCATATTAAAGCTCAATATTACTGATCATGAGAGAAAAGCAAATCAAAATCACAATGCGATACCATCTCACACCAGTCAGAATCGCTACTATTAAAACACCAAAAAATAACAGATGCTGGCAAAGTTGTGGAGAAAACGGAACCCTTATACACTGTTTGTGTGAGTGAAAATCAGGTCAACCATTGTGGAAAGCAGTATGGTGATTTCTCAAAGAGCTAAAAGCAGAACTACCATTCAACCTAGCAATCCCATTTCTGGGTATATACTCAGAGGAGTAAAGATATTCCACCATAAAGACACATGCACTCAAATGTTTATTACGGCAATAGCAAAGACA